>JACEFZ010005934.1:622500-692500 GCA_014155875.1 Cepaea nemoralis | reverse complement strand
TATGGATAGGTGGGAGATGGGCCTCATAGCATGGTAATTAGCCTTGTTTATGTTTACAACATTCATTTCACAATGTTTATTTTTCTTCCTATGTAAATGTATAATGCTCTTGATGAACGAAAGACGAGTGATTGGAAGGGCCGAATGTAAGACGGGCCTGCGCGCCCAATTTGTGACCCTAATAAAGTTGATTTGATTTGATTTCTCTCTCTCCTCATTTTGTTTATAACTCCCCCTCGCCCCCGAACACCCTCTCCTTATGTTATGTACATCTACTCTATGACACAAGTAATAAAGGTGGCATTAGAAGACTGGCAGAGAGATGAAAAAGTAAACAAAGCCAAGATGAATATTACAGTGTACACACATAAATAGTATGAAAATGTAGGACAGCGAAAGAAGTATGACCGAATAGGGGATCAATGAGACTGGAGAGTAGCGAGAAGACACACAATATATGTACAAAAGGACACATGCATTGTCGGGGATAATAAAGAATGCAACACGTAGTCGGGTATTACTGGACAATGATAAGATAATTGAAAAATGGGTAGGATATATCTTCTTCTTCTTCTTCTTCTTCAGCGTTCCGAGCCATTGAGGTTCTTTGCTGCAGATACAATCCGTCTCCATTCGTCTCTCTGGTTGACCTTCTCTTGCCAGTCGTTGATTCCAAGTGCTTGTAGGTCTGTATATATATTATCTCTCCACCGTCTTCTTGGTCTACCTCGGGGTCTACGGTCATTTATTTCCTGAGTGTAAGCGAGTTTTGTTTCCCTATTATCTTCTATTCTTTCTATATGCCCCAGCCATTGTAGTCTATTAGCCTTCATGATACCAGTGATTAGCGGGGACTTAAACAGATCATAAATGTCTTTGTTACTTCTTCTTTTCCACTCTCCACTTTGTGTATCCCTAATGGGTCCAAAGATGCGTCTTAAAATTTTGTTCTCAAAGGTTTGTAACAAGGCTTCGTCTCCTTTCGTTGTACTCCAGGTTTCAGAGCCATACAGCACAACTGGTCTGATCAGTGTTTTGTATATTGTGATCTTGGTGTTACGAGATAGCGCATTTGATTTTAGTAGATGTTGTAGTGCATAGTATATCTTATTTCCAGAATTGATTCTAGTTTGTATTTCTTCCCTTATGATGTTGGAGCAGTTGAAGATTGTACCCAGGTATTTGTATGTTTCCGTTCTTTTAATGGTCATATTATCTATGTGTATATGGCCAGAGTTTTTAGCCATTCCTTCTCTTGAAATTACCATATATTCTGTCTTATCTTGGTTGATAACCAACCCCATCTGTTGGGCTTTTTCCTTTAAGTGAGTCAATATTTCCAATGTCTTTTGTTCATTTTCCCCTATAATATCTATATCATCTGCATAACCAAGCAGCTTGGATGTTCCTCCAATATCACATTCCTCTTTTACCCTCTTTACAACTTTCTCTAGAGCCAGATTGAAGAGTAGCGGCGATAGTGCATCACCCTGTTTCAAGCCAGATGTTATTTGGAAAGGGTCTGATTTCCTGCCTTTATATGTTACTATATTATAAGTATCTTCCATGCATAGTCTGGTCATGTTGATTAACTTCCTTGGTATTCCAAATTCCCGCATAGCATTCCATAGACTATTCCTATGGACACTATCATAAGCCTTTTTAAAATCCACAAAAATGTTATGGAGATCTCTTTTATATTCCCAATTTTTCTCGGCTATTTGTCGTAAGATAAATATCTGATCTATTGTTGATCTGTTTTGTCTAAAACCCGCCTGGTAGTCACCTAATATGTCTTCTGAATATGGTTTTAGTCTATTTAGTAATACTGCGGATAGTATCTTATAGCTTATGAACAGTAGTGATATTCCTCTATAATTTTCACACTGGAACTTGTCTCCTTTCGTAAAGATAGGTATCAATAATGACTCTTTCCAGTCATGGGGTAATTCTTCAGTCCTCCAGATTTTTATTATTAGTTCGTATAGCTTTAGATGTAATGCATGGCCACCCTGCCTTTATAAATTCAGCAGCAATTCCATCAGCCCCAGTTGCCTTATTGTTTTTAAGTCGTGTGATTACATATAGGATTTCTTCAAATGCAGGTTCTTCAATTTGTGGTTCACACGTTAGAACCTCTTCCTGTGGGAAAGTGTTACTTGGAGCTTCACAATTTAGTAATTCAACAAAATATTCTTTCCATGTGTTGCACATTTCCTCATTGGTATTTATCATATTCCCATTTTTGTCTTTTAAACCATATGTGTTGTGTTGGTGCCCTCGTTTCATTGACTTCAGTTCTTTAAAATACTTTCTGGATTCGTTTTTCTGGTGATTAGTTTCCATATCTTTGATTATATTACTCATATATTCTCGCTTCTGCTGTCGAACTATTTTTGTAGCCTCTTTACATTCATTTCTATATTGCTCTTCCTTTTGGATGTTGTTGATGTCATTTAGCCATAGCTGTCTGGCATTCTTTTTCCTAATGACTGCTTCTTCACATTTTTGATTGAACCATCTGTTCTTTCTATGCGTGGTTAACACACCGAGACATTCTTCTGCGGTAGATTGAATTGTATTCTTGATGTTCAACCAAGTTTGGTCAACGCTTTCCTCCAACGGGTTTTGTAGAATTTCAAGTTTACATTTTATTTCATCTGCAAATTTCTCTTTGACTGTAATTTCTTGTAGTTTTTCTCTGTTATATGTTGGGTGTAACCTTTGTAGTTTAGCATAGAAAGCTCTCTTAAGTTTTATCTTAAATTTTGCCCCAACGAGGAAGTGGTCGCTGTGACACTCAGCTCCTCCATAGCTTCTAACTTGTTGTATGTTTGATGCATTTTTGTTGTTAATTAAAATGTGATCTATTTGATTATAGGTTCTCTTGTCACATGATTTCCAAGTTTATTTATATATATCCTTTCTTTGCAATCTGGTACTGCTGATCTGCAGTCCTTTGGCTTCTGCTAGGTTGGTGACTCTCCATCCATTATCATTTGAAGTTGTATGTAGGCTTTCCATACCGGCAACTTTTTTATGAATTTGCTATCTACCTATTTTTGCGTTGAAATCTCCCAGCACAATCAGGATGTCCTGTTTGGGGGTTTCTTCTATGACATCTTCCAGATCATTATAAAAGTCTTCTTTAATATCATCTTCTTTCTCTTCAGTAGGTGCATGTACATTAATCATCGTTATATTCTTCCATTTACCTTTTATTCGTAATTTACTAATCCTATCATTAACAGCTTTAAAGTTTAGAACGTTCCCCCACAACTCTTTTTTGATGACCGGCTTGGAGACCCTGCTGGTAGCTACGCTACCGCCGGCATAGCTCTCAGGGTCATTGAGAAACTCAAGCTCCCACACCACGGCAAGGTGGAAACACCATCGGGGGAGGGGTAGGATATATACAAGAGTTAAATGATAATGAGGTAACACGAGAAATAAACAATCAATCAATGTGATCAGCCTCCAAGACTAAAAGCAGAATTTGAAGATGATGTACAACACACGAGGAAATGTAAACCTCCGAGATCAGATAACATACCTGGCTGACTGACTGACTGACTGACTGACTGACTGAATGACTTAATGATTTTACCGTCCTGACAGACGATAGTTTGTAAAATGGAGTTATGCCTCTCCATAGCACAAAGCCTGGGGTGAATTGTAGAGATCATGTGTGCATGATCCCTCTTCCAGCCTGACTGAGGGAAGGAAACACTAATACATCTGGATCAAGACAAGCTGCAGTAGGTATCTGCCAGATCAGCAAATCAATGCTCTAACTGATCAAGGCTTAGGACCTGGACTGCCCTACCATGACATTTAGTCTTCAGATTGTATTTCCTAGCACCAGGATAAAGTCTTACACCCGTGCAATCTGAATCCAAGTATATTCTTATAGTCCATGCCGTGTGACGTAGACAATCGTATTATGTTTTGTGTGATGTCAATCATTTCTGATATTGATATCCCTCCTCGGCTTAATGTCTAACTGTTTAGCTTCTCCTTTCTTGGTCTCCCTCTGCCTCACCTTCCCTCCAACTTTCCCGTTGTCACGATGAACACCAGCTTTGCTATTCTTATAAAATTCTAAAGAAATGCGGACTCTCTTCTTTTGATGCGATTAACCACATTTCTCTATGAGTTAACTTCTCTCAAGGTACTTTCATTAATAGAGAGAGAGAGAGAGAGAGAGAGAGAGAGAGAGAGAGAGAGAGAGAGAGAGATGGGGTGGGTCCGAAGAGAGTGGCTGCTGTCTCTGGAGCGGTCTCGGCTTTCAAAGATTAGTTTCATCTTCGTGCCAGGGCATGCGGGTGTACGCAAGGGAATGAGCAAACTGACAGGCTTGCAGGTAGGGCTACTGTGGAAGGCGGACGAGCCATGGACCAGGTAGACATTCTGAATGCTCTACGAGAAAGTAACGAGAACCAAGCGATGACTGGGAATCTACAACCATGGTCGGGCTGCGAGAACAGCAAGTTAAAAGAGGCGTGGCCAAACAAGAACACTACGCATGAAGCCAAAGAAGAGTAATAAACCAACACAAAACTGGTGTCGTGAGCCACTATACGCTGCGGGATTTACTGAGGAGGGTATCCGAGCACTTATGGATTGAGAAGACATATTAAGTTTGCTGAAAATATGCAATAGAAGAAGGTCCGATAGCTATGTCCGGAGAGAACCAATCAAGCTTTGTGTCTAACCACAGATATAAGATCTTAATTTCTAAAACATGCACATAAAGTAAAAGACAATATACAAACGCATTAGCACTTTGCCAATGAAACATGTATACAATCTGTGCTTGTTGACATTCATACTGCATGGAGTTCTTCCGTGTACACACATTAGTTTTCTACATATGCCAACTAAACGCCTTGCGGGCGGTACTTCGGGGAAAACCCAATGACATGGGCAAAGAACGGTTGATTTCTACCAACGAAATTAACACTCATCTTGTGAAATTATGTGAAGTTATATAACATTTTATAAGTAAATACGCGTATTTTTTGAAGCTTATAAAATGTAGAAGAAATAAGTAGGGATTGGAGGAAGCACTAGGCAACATAAAAATTGAAAGCTACAGTTACCGTCAGGGATTCGGATCTGTAACCTCTAATTGACGATAGCGCCTCACTGTAGGATCATCTGTACTTCGACGCATGACCAATTCGATACACTATTTGGAGGTGACAGGTTCAAACCCCGGTGGGTAACTATAGCTTCCAATTTTTCAGTTGTTTAGTACCTCCTTTAATCTCGACTTATTTTGTCTACTTCTATGAGAGCGAAACAATCATGTGTGTTTATTTATGAACTAAGTGGTCATCAAATGGTTCCCCGATTGATATTTCTGTGTAATACGTGTACAAAATTGGGATACTGGTTCGTGCAATACTGGCCAATAAAAAGATGTCAATTACAGCGAGAACAAGAGTGTTGGTGAGGTACGTAGAACCTGCACTTTAGTATGGATGTGAAACGTGGACAATGAGCAGACAAGCTGAAAAACGTCTAATGGCAGTGGAAATGTGGTTTCTCATAAAAGTGCAAAGAATACCATGGACAGACAGAAAAACCAATGAGCAAGTCCTACAAGAAACAAATGAAAACCGCAAACTGATTAGAGAAATTAGACGTAGACAGTCACAATTTTGTAGTCACGTTATGAGAAGAAATAAACTAGAGAACTTGATGACAACTGGCAAGATTGAGGGGAAAAGAACAAGGAGAAGGCAGAGATGTAAATATCTGGATGGCCTGAACACATGACATGGTCGAGACAAGAACATGGAGCTGATCCACGACTCTGATGATGATATAAGATGGCGAAACATGGCCGCCCACGCTTATCGGCATGGCCTTTGTTTCGTCTCTTTGTTTTTTCCCCTCAGATAAAGACTCTGGTCGAAGTGTCTATGTCTGTTGTCAGCTGGAAGCGATGTGGAAGAAGACGACCTTGCGCTGATTTCGATGGAATGTGTGTCGGTCATTTAAAATCAATGGCAAATAACTTAACGTTTAAAACAAAAAAAGCTTAGTAAATTGCATACAGTCAAAAGCCCTGAGGTTGTTTGGGACGTTCTGTAAATAATATGCAACTAAGCAATAATTCCTTTTTCAAATAATGGCTAACGTATACTTTTGCTATTTCAGTTTTTGTAGATTGAATTAACCATGCCTTTCGGACAATGTAGATTATATAACAACTCTTACACGTAGATTGTTTAGATTATATAATCGTGCCTATCAGACAACTGTTATACGAAAGGTTTGGGAAGTTACCGGCCAGGGAAAGATACTTGGGCAAATGCAGTCACTTTTGCCTATGATGTTTATGAAGGGTTTCAAAACAGACAGGAGACGGCGGTGGCAGCACTCGATCTTGAGGATGTGTACAACACAGTGAGATATGATATTTTGATGTACGCTCTCGTGGAGATGAGAGTCTGTCCTTGGTCTACACCTTTACTAGAGAGAGTGACACAGAGAGAGAGAGAGAGAGAGAGAGAGAGAGAGAGAGAGAGACAGACAGACAGACAGACAGACAGACAGACAGACCGACAGACAGACAGACAGACAGACAGACAGACATAGGGAGACAAAGAGAGACAGAGAGAGACATAGGGAGACAAAGACAGACAGACAGACAGACAGACATACAGACAGACAGACTTAGATAGAAACATGGAGAGACATAGAGAGACAGCGAGAGACAGAGAGAGAAGAGAGAGACGCAAAGATTGATATACAGAGACAGCGAGAGACACAAAGAGCGAGAGAGAGATAGAGAGTGATAGAGAGAGAGAGAGAGACAGCGAGTGACGGAGAGACAGAGAAAAACCGCGAGAGAGCGGTAATGGCGCAGCAGCTTGCACGCCTGCTACCGACCCAGTGGTCATATCCTCGAATCCCCATCAAGATGAATATGTGTAACTTGATCCTGGGCTTCTAGATTGTTCCCAGACTAAAATTGGCACCTGAAACTGGTCCGGGAAATAAAAACAGTCTGTGTGATGTTGAGTAATCATCCACCGGATGCTGATTGGACTAGAAATATATGGAACTGGCACCATTTACACTGTTCCTCTCCAGACGATTCATCCGATCCGTTACTGTTTATCTTCTATAGAGTACAGACAGAGAACATTGAAATCTGTGCTTTCTTGGACACCATCATGCGTGCAGCTTTGCTAAAGTTTAATGATAACCCTCTGCCTCATTGCCTTACCTTGAATCATTTAGTGATGCGTGAATGAAATATTGTATGAGGGTAGAGAGATAAGAAGCTCAGAATGTCAGACGGGCCTGACTGGCCAATTCGGGACGTTCCCAAAGGTATAGGTGATTGTTGATTTATAAGCGAATTTGCTTTTTGACACCTTATTTCAATTGCTCTGTCTATTCTGCCATCTTCTGTTATCATACTTCCTAGGTATTTAAATTCTTTAACTTGTTTCAGAAGTGTATTCTTGAAAACAAAGTTCGCTGGTTCATTTGCAGACTACATTGAATGTCTGCTTTTAAAATTGTATGATTGGCACCTTGCCTTCTTGATAGACGATAGTTTGTAATTAGTCCAGAGGAAAGGTGCGACTATTATGTCTGGAACAAGACACGCTGCAGATGTTTTTGGATCATCAAAGCAATGCTCTAACTGTCCGCCTGTGGAGCTAAGACTAGCTGCCGACTAAGACTTAGGGTTTGATCTACCCTGTCATTACATTTAGTCTTTAAGTTGCATTTCCTCACATTAGGGTAAGTCTTGCACCCTCCCAAATGCACTCCTCTTTCCATAGTCGTTGGCACAATGTCGTCAAGAAATAGTTAGCATTAAATGCATAGTGAATTTTGATACATGATAAATTAAATCAGAATCTTGTAAATGATTTTATTGATAATTATTATGGCTACAAATCAGTTAAAAGAAGTTATGTACGCATTGACTATAATTTCATTTCTTTTCAGAAAACACGCTTCAGTCTGATTACATAATAATTAAATATGTACAGTAAATCAGTAAAGAAATCAAATCAATCCACAACCCACTCGTGGGTCATGTGGAACCCACCATAGAAGCACAATCACTCAGTGTGTCTGTAACGATACAAGAGACAAGATATCGTTTTAAGAGTGCCCTATCTCCTCTCCAATATTAATATAAGTATTCAGTAATCACGCACATGAAAATTTATGTCATTCAATCTTTCGTTTCGCTGAAGTCTATTTCTTGCTTAACAATTCATCTTCAGTCTGCTTATAGATAGCAACTTGAGCCTTCAAAAGTTTGTCCCAGGCCTCTTCAATTTCCGGTGTGTGCTGGCTGCCTAAGAGTGACTTCACGAAGTTGAGGAAAACTATTCGGAGTTTCTGGAAACAGAAGAGAAAGTGACATGTTCACAAAACAAAGCGGTTTATTGTTAGAAGTTGAACTATTGGACGTGCATGTCTACCGTAAAGGAAAGTAAACAAACATAAAGTTACAAGACAAGGTAGTGTAAAGTAAGATTAAATAAAGTAAGGTAAAGTAAAGAAGTAAAGTAACCTCATACAGTAAAGTCTTAAAAGTCGAGAGGATCGACCTCATTGCCCCAGGATTAATTCCATATGGGTCGGGCTGTTTCCGCAGGATGGCCTGCCGAAAGCGAGTAAGGTAAAGTAAAGTAAAGTAAAGTAAAGTAAAGTAAAGTAAAGTAAAGTAAAGTAAAGTAAAGTAAAGTAAAGTCGCTTAAAAGTCGACATGGTCGACTTCATTGCACCGGATTTCATCCCATATGGCTCGGTCTCTTTCCGCAGCGCGGAAAGCGTCGCACCAAGCACGAACTCCGTAGTTATAGCGACGACCCACAGGAGTCTCCGTAAAATTTAACTCTTGAACTGAAGGACGCGGCCCGGAATCGAACTCACAACCTTCGGAGCCCGAGTCAAACGGCTTGACCACTTCGCCACGGAGACTCATATATCTAGATTTGGGGCGAAGTCGGGGGAACTTCAGCCGGGAGGATCGTTAAACACTGAGTATTGGTAAAGTAAAGTAAAGTAAAGTAAAGTAAAGTAAAGTAAAGTAATAAAATAAAGTAATATAATATAAAGTTAAGTAATCTACTATAAAATAAAGTTATCTAATATAAATTAAAGTGAAGCAATCTAATTTAAAGTAAAGTAAAGCAATATGATATAGAGTAAAGTAATCAAATACGAAGTAAAGTAATATAATATCAAGTAAACTAAATGAATCTATATCTATAAAACAGAGTGTATGTTTGTTTGTGGGTTTGTGGGTATTGGATGCGTTCGATAACGGTACATCCGATTGAGATGAAATTATCTACACGTCTTCCTTTCATTCCTGTGCAACCGACTATAATAATTTCTTAATGTAAAATCTTCTACTTATTTAATAACATTTACTTTTCCATTTTCATTATATAATGTCTATATAGCAGGGGGACTTCACTCTAGAAAAGTTATTTCAAGGGGCATAACTTTTAATAACATTTCTATATACTTTATAGTCATATTGTTGGACTTACTTGCACTATTGTTAAACTCTTTGTCTATAGTTATTTTCTGGCATATGAGTTATAATAAATAATGATATAATCTTTAAGGAATTTTCAAAGTTTTCATAAAAATAATGCATAATGCATAACATTGTAACCCATCTTTTTCTACAGTTTTCATTGAATGGTGTGTGGAAGGACATTCTTTTAAGTTACTGTGCGCCAGGAGCTGGGCGAAACCACGCCGGGTCAGATAGATAGACAGATAGTCGGGAACGGAAGCTTATTTGACTACTTATATGAATTAAATGACATGCTCCCCACCAGGGACTGGGTGAAGCCGGGCCGGGTCAGACAGACAGATAGACAGACAGACAGTCGGGAACGGGAGAGCTTATATGACTACGTATATGAATTAAATTAGATGCTCCCCACCAGGGACTGGGTGAAGCCGGGCCGGGACAGAGAGACAAACAGATAGTCGGGAACGGGAGAGCTTATATGACTACGTATATGAATTAAATTAGATGCTCCCCACCAGGGACTGGGTGAAGCCGGGCCCGGTCAGATAGACAGACAGACAGATAGTCGGGAACGGGAGAGCTTATATGACTACTTATATGAATTAAATGAGATGCTCCCCACCAGGGACTGGGTGAAGCCGGGCCGGGTCAGCCAGCCAGACAGACAAACAAGCAGACAGACTGATAGATAGATAGATCCCCTCCAGGGCCTGGGCGAAGCCGGGCCGGGTCAGCTAGTCTAATATAAACTAAAGTAAAGTAATCTAATGTAAAGTAAAGTAATCCAATATAAAGTAAAGTAAGGTAATATAATATAAAGTAAAGTAAGGTAATCTAACATAAATTTAAGTAAATGAGATCTTCGATGGTTTCAACCGGTGCACGGCCAGTATGGGGCTCGAGAATTGCCATGTTGCAAAAGGACATCTTTACACAGAAGTCCACATGGTTTCGATTTGATTGCGGATCGAAACTTCCTACTCCGTTCATACACTTGCTCGACTGGCTGGTATGCATCACCATACTGGATCTTCATTCGCCGATGAATTTCTGTAGGTTTCACCACTTTACTGGGTTTTTTTTTTTTTTTTTTAACGGATAAGAGAACGCTGCTCCGCTTTGGTACAAGACAAAAGTGTGGCGACCATCTTTAAACTGTCCTTATGATGTCGCGTGTTCGCCTGCACCGTGATGTCACGTGCTTAACACTCTTATCATTAACAACAATATTGACAGGTTACAAGACAATGGCATGGTTACTGTAATTTCTAGCACACTTTTAAAGTTTTCATGTGAAGCCCCCTCATTTAAAGATTTTCATCTCATAATCCCCTCCCCATTGCCTTGAAGTATGTTGACAACAAAATACCTAACATCTATGGCGGAAACATTATCAATCTTCGTCCAATCTCAGCCGTTCCCTTTATTCTGTACTCAATTCTGAAATGGTTATCTATAATCAGGTGTCGGCTCCACGATTAAGGTTGTCTGCAAATGGATCTCCAACACTTTATGTTTCACGCCATTCTTGTTCACTATGACAGATTGATCTCATAATGCTGTCATCCCGCTTGTATCACTGACTACCTCTTGCTTGCCTGCCTTCAATTTTTCTTTTCAGGGTGATTGTCACCGTTATTATCATCATTAAGCGCCATGTTGATTGTAACATGCGTTTGTTTATGCAAATTTTGCGTTAACGGACGGGGTAGGAATTGTTGAATAATGGTAGGGGTAACGAGGGCAGTGAAGAATATGCAGATGTGAGGCCAAGAAGGTTAATCACAATCTTCAACAAACTGTGATAGTCCCAGACTAGGTGATGGTTTAGGCACGGACACGTCATTATAAATCGTCATGCTAATGGGGAAGCCCCAAACAAGTGGTGAGGATATCACGTACTTGTCTAGATTAGAATTCTCGGTGGGAAGGTGAATCATGAGAGACGAGGTAGAAAACAAAGGAGAATTCTAAATGTAATTTTCATGGGAACTGATAAGTGGATCACGGGGTTAAAGGGCATTCCTTGGGAGGTCCGGGAAGAGGGAATAAAGATACCAGGCTGGGGAAATGAGGGACAGTCGGTCTTGGGGCGAAGTCGGGGGAACTTCAGCCGGGAGGATCGTTAAGCACTGAGTATTGGGCCAGTGAGGTTTGGAGCTGAGTCGAGAGAGAGGAGACTCAGAGGAGGTTATTAGATTCATGGACGGAGAAGAGTCCGTAACAGTGTATTGCGTGAGGCCGAGAGACGGCAATAGCGTGGTTGCTGGAGTTACTGTGTTATCTTCTAATCTGAGTGTGCTGGACCTGGGAAGTTGTAATCTAGATATATTTCACTGTTGACTGTTCCTGGAAAATATCTTATATCATCGTGTTTGTTTCTAATTAAAAATCGTGTGTAGCGCAAGCCTGCTGTTAGATATTGATTCATCATTGTTGATCAGTCGTTCAATACAACATTCACACTAGACATCCTCTAGACACAACTATAAGCCAATTCTATCTTTCAACCTGTCAACCACCTTGTGACATTGATAACCATGAACTGTCATGTTTAACATCTCAGACTAACATCTCAGACGATCAGCAATGTCTCTGAACAAGTCTATGTTCTTGTCCCTATTTATATTTTTTTCTTCTTATTGCTCTTTTCCAGTTTTGCCAGTTGTCAACAAGTTTTACAGCTTATTTCTCCTCATACGTTATCCAAAAAATTGTCACTGTCCTCATCTAATTTCTCTAAGTAGTTTACAATGCTCATTCACTTCTTGCATGAATTTCCCATTCGATTTTCTTTCCTGTCCATGGTTTTTATAAGAGTGCTCAATCAGTTAATTTGTTCGAAATTTCATAAATTCATGTTTTCTTTACATCTGTTTGTCCTGTTTCTGATAAAGGTCACTAAGATCAAAACGTCGATTTGTTGTGTTATGGTGTAATTTATTTCTTGATTACGTTATTATTATCATTGTTATTTGTACACTCTGATTTCCGTTTGCCTGATTAGCATTCGTTCTAAGGTACGTACACTGTGTCTGTGTTTAGTATCTTCTGCAGCCGTTACATCTCTTATAAATAATTAATAACAGTCTAGAAAAAAGTTGGATTTGAACAAAATACCTCAAAATCGTCCGCTGGAATCCCTCGACCAACATGCGTGACAGCAATCTTCTGGACGAGCCCCACCAACGTCTCGGGATCATCGACATTCTCTACATATGACGTCAAAGCATAGAAAACACTCGTTGCATGGGCCTTCATCTTTGGACTCGTTCGCAGCTCGTCCAGTTCCTTACCTTTGAACAGCTCAAATCGATCCTGTATGTGAGGGTATGCTTCAAACAACCTGAAACATTGATGAACATTTTGTTTGTCTACTGCTAGCGGTGTTTTTTTTATTTAGTTATTTTGACACTAGATTCCGCTCGCGGCCGAATCGACAAGAGCGTTCTTAAACATCCGGTGTGCTATCTATTTTGAATCCAGGATAATTAATTATAATTATTAAACAAAGGATATCATCCATTGTGAATCCCGGATATCAACGAGGGAAATCATCTATTGTGAATTCTGGATTATTATTAAACAAAGAAAATAATTCATTGTGAATCCTGGATAATTAATAAACAAGGGAAATCATCCATTGTGAATTCTGGATAATTATTAAGCAAAGGAAAGCATTCATTGTGAATCCTGGATAATTAATAAACAAGGGAAATCATCCATTGTGAATTCTGAATAATAATTATTTTTTTCCCGCGTTTCCATCCTGTTTCAAGATATTGCGGTCAACACCAGCATCTTTCAGCTGTATGTTGATTCCTAGGCTAGATTACGCTCATCAGCACGCCACGACTTTCTGAGCGACTGGCTCCATACTCTCATAAGTCACTGGTGCGACTCGAACCGCTTCTAATTCTCGTGCGTTCACGTCAACCACGAGAGTATTCGGGGTTAACGGAGAAAGCTACTAAATCCTCGGCCATGGAGCCGGCTGAATAATTATTAAGCATTGGAAATCATTCAAAGTGAATCCTCGATAATCAATAAACAAGGGAAATCATTCATTTGGGCTTCAGAGAAGCAGACTGGACAATTCCTTGCAGAGCCAAGTACTGGCCAGCCCGTCTCACATGTCGTGACATTGAACGTATTAAGGTTGAATGGATAAGAGCACTTGTTTTTAAACTTTCGGTGTGCTGATGCCGAGGTAGCGGTTTCATCCCCTCCACTCGTCATTTGGACTAAAATGTTGACTTCGCGTCCTTGAATTGGGGGACTAAATTACATGTACGTCTGACGTCGGAGTGGGTTTTCCTAAAGGATAGGGACCCTGGTAGTAGGGACAGTTAATCCACATGCATAAGTCAGTCCAGTGTACCAGAAGTAGTGGCACGTGTATGGACTACGCTTGAGTTCAAAGCGAGTTAACGCAACAAAAATAACTAGGCCCATCTGTAGTATAGTGGTTAGTGGGTCTCACTGACTTTATGGTTAGAATGGAACAAGACTAACCAGCCGCTAGTTCAGTGGTTCTCAACCTTTTTTGGCCCATGTCCCCCTTTACCATATGTTCATAACGTCATTCCCCCTCTTTCGAATTTAATCCCTATAAATCCCCCCACCTTTACACAGTATACATAAAAATGGAAGCTAAATTTAATAACACATACTAGAACAAGTCTAGACATCTACATAAAACGTGATTTGCGGGTCTACTTACGTTATAAAACGAATTTCATTAGGGCGAGAAGTACAGAACCGTTAAATTTTGAGGGAAAAACAATATCAAGTAACTGGTTCTGGTATTAATGCGATCTTGAAATAATCTTAATTCCCCCCCCCCCCCCGGAAACCCTAAAATTCCCCCCTGGGAGGGAGGGGGGAAATTCCCCACAGGTTGAGAACCACTGACGCTGTTTTATTCCACGTGAGAAGATCAGGAATACAATGCGAGAGGTTGACCCAGGAAGAGTTGGCTCGATGGAGTAAAGAAGACGTTACAGAAATCACGAATGGACATTAGCGCAAGTAACTAGACAAGATGTGGACGCACTAGCTTAGTTGATAGCAAACTGCGCTTGTAAAGCACAGTCGGACACGGATTGGACGCCTGGACTCGTCGCTTGCCAAAGTAAAGGAATTTTGAGTTATGAGCTAAGAACCGATATCACTACACTTAGGACATTTCCACATGCGCTCGGTCCCCTCGTGTAACAGCCAGCGAAGAGTCTACTAATCGTTCCAACTGTCAACTGATTGAAAGTTCTCCTGGTCTTCCCTCTCAGTTTTGAGATTCGTCTAGAACCCCAGCCGATCCCCCGCCATATCATCCTCTCCACATGAGGATTCTCAGTCTGTCCCACGCTTTCTCCACCTGGTTCAACAGGCGCAAGGCCACCTCTCCCTTGTCCATAGGCAATCTACCACCAAGAGGTGCATTCCAGGCCAGCCCATCTAGCCCTCCCCCCCCCCCCCCCCTCCATCCCCACCAGGCACACCCGCATGACCAGGGCAGAAATCCATACAACTCTCACAATCTGTAACCTCTGAAGCGAGGCAAGCCATTCCAGACGAAACATTCCCCTCTCCACCTGACCAAACATACTCCATGAGTCCGTAATGATTGCACCGTGTCAAGGAAAGATAGGCCCCGTATTCCTCCATTATCTCAGGAAAACAAATGTGATGACCCTATCAGACCACAGACCCATGGCAGGAAAGTGATTCGGGACTTCTTTTTTTTTTTTTTTTTGTAAATTACTAGCTATAAGCTAGTTTGCTGAAGCTATAATAATCAACCTTCGTAAGCCGTCCTTGTGCAAGCAGAAAGACATGTTAGTGTCACCGCCTCACTTTCACATATAGTAGAGGGCTGCAACTCCAGCCCAAGGGATACCACTGAGTCGCGCAGGACCCGAGTAATCTAGAACCTTCTCGAAAGAGATGGTCACCAAGTCCATGATTCCGTGGACACTGATGTGGCCCGCCTAATGCGGGGTCCACGAGGAACTCGGACAGAGTTACCGCCCGTGTCGAGTTAGGACACGCGGAGACCGGCAGAGGACAAACGGACTGGAGAGAGACAACAAGGCCTGCCTGAGAGGGACTCATAGATATTCATAGATATACTTAGGCTAGATAGTGTGCTAGATTGTTATTACACGGAATTAATGATGTAGTTGCTTATATTGATGATATATGCGTCCATTCTTCTGAAATGACTTCTCACTTACTCACCCTAAAGCAAGTCTTCAACCAAATCTCTCTCTTTGGACTTACTATCAAACCTTCCAAGGTTGAAATAGGCTATACACAAATAGACTTCCTTGGTCATAGAATTTCTGAAGGAAAATTGTTGACTGATGATAAAATTGTTTCCAAGATCCTTAATCTAGAAGTGCCTACCACAAAGAAGCAGATTAGAAGTTTACTAGGTCTGATTAACTATTATTCTAAATTCATTCCACATTGGGCAGAACTCACCTCAGTCTTTTCTGATATGTTAACTAAAGATCATCCATCAAAAATTTGTAAAAGTACCAGCTTAGATGATGCAATGTGTAGGTTGAAACATATTTTTTCTAATCCACCAGTCTTACGATTACCCAATATAAATTTACCCTTTATTTTGACCACAGATGCGAGCGCTATCGCAATAGGAGGATGTTTAATGCAGGAAGTGAACGGCGTACGACACCCGATCCTCTACGTAAGCCGCAAACTGAAGAAGGCTGAGACTCGTTATGCCACAGTTGAATTGGAGTGTTTGAGCCTTTTGTTCTGTATATTGAGATTATCTAAGTTCCTCTTAGGAAGTCACTTTGTGGTCCTCACAGACAGTTCGCCGTTATTAGTCCTTAACCATGGGTCGCCCAAAAACAACAGGTTACAAAGATGGTGTCTTCTACTTCAGGACTTTGACTTCGAAATTCGCCATATTAAGGGCACCGATAACATAGTGGCTGACCTTTTATCACGTCAGACAAATGCGCCAGTAGAATGACTCTAATCACATTGGCCAGTAGCCACACTATAAACTGTGATACTTTTAATCCGTTACATATAACAGTGTGACTCTACACCTGCTAGAGTACTCTCCGTGATTAGGTGAATTACGACACCCATAAACATACGTGAAGAGCTATATTGTAAGAACTATACATCAAATGCCTAAGCTCTAGAACGATTCCAGCAAGAAACAGTAACTGTGTTTATTTCAACCAATTATATCAACCAGTGAACTATCTCTGAACACTGTAATATTTCATACGGGACAGTGAGAGCAATCCATACTTGCGGTTGCTACAAATCTTTGCAAACAGCCGAAACAGAACAACATCGACGACAACACTCAAGAGACAGCCATACTAACTTTAACATTCATGGCATAACACACGAACGAAGGGACGTCAACGCGCACATCATCGTTGGAGTTATGTAATTAATTAGTTTACTATTAAATATGTATTAGATTTCCATTAATGATGTATATAAATTGTGTTAACCTGTAACTTGTACATATTCTACTTTAATATTACAGACGGTACCATTCATAGGCTAAATAACCGTCCTATACAAGTGTCTCTAGTTAAATTATAACCTATTTTTCATTCATCGTACAAGAAGTACGTATTTTCTTAAAGGGCAAATATCGCCTAGCCCATTTTTTCTAAGGGCAATAACGCTTACCTCAACTTTAAGTATATATTTTAGCCAATTACTATTTTGAATGACAGATGAGTGAATGACTGCGTGAAAGGATTAAATGAGAGAACGATACACTTGGCGGACAAATTGTACGCAAAACGTATTCATTTTAATTTGTCTGCGTCTTCCATGTAAAAGTGCATGACTTGTCTAATTTGTCAATACATGTATAGAACTTAGTTTAGTAGTGAGTTTAATTTAGTAGTTATTGTAATATATTTAGCTTAGCAGTTAGGATACATCTAAGCACCACTACTTGGAATGCCTAGTCAGGTATTGCACACAGTGCAGTATTTCATGATTGAGGTTATCCCAACTCGTGACGCTTGGAATTACACCACACATTCAGCACGCACGTTACACAAACCTCAAAACTCAACACTATCAATTTAAAATACAGTCACTTTATTAGATACATCAACTTATTAGTTAACACACTAACAAGCCAACAGGGACACATGTAGTCTGAGGGGGATAAAAGAACAAGGTAACTACATATTTAGCATTATATAACATACGGGAGTAAAAGTGTATAGAAATACACACACAGATCAAGATTTGAAGGTGTACTTATTTAGCCAAGACTTCGGTCTTGTTAACCCTCTGTTATATAGGGGTTATTTGTCTGGGTACCATTTCGGGTACTATGAGAAGGGCGAGTTGTAATTACAACTACTAAAACGCCACGTAATTTCGGTCTGATAAGCATATTTAAGCACACGAGAGACAGGGATCTCTGCACCAAATCAGACAAGTGTTGTATGGTAGAATACATGAGTTTTTAGTGCTAGTAGGTAGGTTACCAGGTTACTATCCACCAAACTACAAACACCAACTTTATGTGATTCGGTGACAGAATTAGAACGGATCTAATTACCCAACAACAAATCATGTCAGGGGGGAGGGGGGATCCTGTCACCGCCTCACTTTCACATATAGTAGAGGGCTGCAACTCCAGCCCAAGGGATACCACTGAGTCGCGCAGGACCCGAGTAATCTAGAACCTTCTCGAAAGAGATGGTCACCAAGTCCATGATTCCGTGGACACTGATGTGGCCCGCCTAATGCGGGGTCCACGAGGAACTCGGACAGAGTTACCGCCCGTGTCGAGTTAGGACACGCGGAGACCGGCAGAGGACAAACGGACTGGAGAGAGACAACAAGGCCTGCCTGAGAGGGACTCATAGATATTCATAGATATACTTAGGCTAGATAGTGTGCTAGATTGTTGTATGACAACTATATGTTTGATGTTTAACTATCTGTGATATGTAATATAAGAGAGCGCGGGTCTGTTTACCCACTGCGCCAACTGTACACTTTATACAATAAATGTTCTATATCCTAGCGAACAGTGTATTGTTGCCTGTATGAACCCGAACCATTATTTAGATAAGAGTAAGATGATGACAGTTAGTCAGTTTAAAATTACCGTGGTAGACAATCGACATTAATGTGCGAACATGTGTATATTTCAGTTTGAAGGATTTATCTAGTTAATTCACGTAAGTTGTGTGATTTCTGCAGTATGTACCTGACGAGATGCAGCGAAATATGCCAGGCAATAAATCGTGCAATCTATTGTTTGTGTCTTCGTTATTCAAATTACTCATTCATTCAGTAGCATGTCCTTTGCAGAACCTCGCTCCCATAACAACCTTCCGGAAAACCTCTCGATCATAAGCAAGATGTCCCGCGTCTGATACACCCATCTGGAGATCATCCGCCACATCCTGCACCCATCTTCTCTTTGGCCTTCCTCTTCCTCTCTTCCCGGGCATATACCCTTCCATTATTGTTCTCTCCAAACTTTCGTGACGTTTCAAGTGACCAAAATATTTCAATTTTCTTTGTTTTATCGTCTTTAATAGCCAACCTTCTTCAATATTCAACTCTTGAAGTATGGATGCATTTGTTCTTTTCTTTACCCAAGATATTTTTAGAACTCGTTTATAACATTTATATTCAAAGGCGTTTATGCGCTGTTCAGCTTGTTTAGTAAGTGTCCATGTCTCACTGGCGTATGTTGCAATGGGAAAGATGCATGCTCTTAAAAATCTAATTTTTGTAGTTCTGTCTGTCCCACTCCATAATTTATTCAGCTGTTTTAGTCTTTGAAGAGCAATTGATAGTCGCCGTTTAATTTCTTTCATTGTGTCCCCGTTGTTGGTAATCAATGACCCAAGATATTCAAAATTTTCCACCACCTCTAATTTTTACCATTAATGTATATTTCTTTCTCCATGGTAGTTTTATCTGTATGCATTATTTTTGTTTTTGCTATGTTAAGATATAAGTTGTGATTTTCACTATTCAATTGGGTTGAGGCTATTAGGTTTTCCATGCCATTCTGTGTTGTGGATAGTAATACTGTATCATCAGCATATCGAATCCCCGGTATGTCATGACCGTGCCAGGGTCTGTGTCTGGGTCTATCTGAATGAGCTACTATCAATACTTGTGTAGCAACACTTCTCGTGTCCAACAGGGGATGACTCCTTCTTCTCTTCCTCTCCAGTCAGAACCCTGGTCATCTCGCAGCACATGAGTATATCATGGTTACTCAATCATACGTCATAAACCTCACCCACTCGAACTGCAGTTAACTTAAACAAGAGTGAACACAAAGACTGTTATAAGTTTCCTACGTATAATATACACAATCACATAATCGAAGATGCCATCACTTATTCGACAGTCACATCACATTACACTACATTACAGATTAAATGCGTGGCTCAATATAGAGCCATAACGCTGTCTACTTTTCACCATGTCCACACAGGACGATGGATCCACGCCGACTAACTTGTCCCGAGCTCACTTCCTGTCACCCGGGCAGTGAGCTCCAGCGTTTTTTCACGTTGTGTGGAAAGCCCCTGCTTTCCCCGTTCCCGTGTTCAATTCTGAACACAGTCGCAACCTGTACTCTGTGACCCAGGCTATAACTGAACCATGCCATGACGTCGTCAGGCTCATGGCATTCCCCCCTTCCACGGGCAAAAATTGAGAATCAATTTTTGAAATATCCAATTTTCAGTTATGTAAGCAATATTAATGTAGTTCTAATTCTAATTTAACTATCTGTCGTCTTTCCATAAACCTTGTTAAGTTCTTGTCACTCTGAAATATACAACTAGTTAATTATTCTCATCAACATATAAAGTACATCCAAATGCATACCTCTATTTTGTCCTACAACCTTTTATCAAATTACTATATAACAATATCAATGTAACTGTTCTTTGTAACATTGAATCAGAATTTCTACATCTAAATTCTAATCTGTCTATATATGAACCCTCAGTTTGTAATATGACTCCGAGACTTAATATTTCCATTCTATTAATGCTATGATGGTATCATAATCAATTCCGCGTTATGTTGGCAGGTAGCGTCTATAGTGGTCATACAAGACTAACCATCACTCAGCTTCATCTGCTCATCCTCACCACTCATTTGCTAAGCCACTCGTCCCAGGTCTAGAAGATCAGCTGTTATCGCGTTACATACAAGGCCACCTGTACAACGCAAGCCAGCGTTCCCATGGTAGACAGACTGATACCCGACTGCAAGGATTATCCAAGGAAGATACTAAGTTCCAAGTACCGCCAGCACATCTTTGCTGTTTTCGCGTTACCATACTTGACCACCCGCATCCCCAGTCAGTCAACCACTGCAGCCACAGCCTTCCACCACCGCCCATGCCTATACAAAGTTCCAAGTACCGCCAGCCTAAACATCCTCTTTGACTCTGTCGTTGTAGACCCAGCGTATAGCAATGAACATAGTTGCAGCTAATAAGCCTGAGAGCATCTTATATTACTGGCCGTTTCGTTCCATTTGACCAACTCATTACGCTTCAACTGCCACAGCTTCTATTGTGTCTTCATCCTCTATATCGTACTCTCATCAATTTCATTAATGATTCCAATACCAAGTATCCTATAAATCTAAACAATTTCTTCTTATATTAATCAAAATCAATCAACAAATATCAATAAATGCAACATAATAATAAATATGAACACAAATATATGTTTCCATCAATCAATTAATAACACAATTAAATAATATCTATACTCAACCAATAAGTAATTATATTCTCATTACTAAAATTATATAGCATTTACATAAATAGTTCACAATATTCATTAATACGTTATAAATAATAAATATGTAATAGTAATAATAATTATCTAACACCCAACATCAATCATATAATTATATAACATATAATATAATGCTATATTTGCAATAATAACAATCATTGCTTATAATTTAAGTTCTCTATTCATAAAATAATTACTAATCAATCTCTATATAATTACATAATCATACTCATATTGCAATATAGCTTCCTTTCCAAAACATCTCTTCAATTTCAATTCTAACTCAACCTGTATGGCTATGTGGCACCATGACCACGTGTTAGTAATACATGCAATCAATCATCAAGTTATTTACATAGGTTAGTTCTGTACAGTCAGTTAATTCATAGTGCCTCCATACATGAGTGCGTCTCCATCTGCCACTAAACCACAAATATTAACAACCTGCAATGCGAGACCGCCATCACACAGCGAGCACACACTCAGCTCACCCGGTGTTAGCAACCCCACATTAAATGATGCCAATACCCATATGGTTTTACCTACCACTACTGTTGTCAATCACAAAATCTTTCAAAATTAAAATATAAACCTAACAAATATCGAAATGATCTGTGCCGCCGGTCCCCGTCACGGATTATCATTTAACACATTCATTCCATTCACATCAACCACCATAACCCGTATCAGAGATCAGCCGCCCACATGACGTAACTTATCATACTATCAATATTGACAAAGTCAATCTCCGGTTTCCATCCCAACTGATGTTTTCTCCCAGCGATCTCTGCCAATGCCGTGCTAGAGTCGACCAGTCTGATGTTACCAAAGAGAACACTGCACTGCCAAACACCGCTCGGATATCCACCCATTTGACATGAATTCCCATTCACTAAAGATAGTATTAACCAAAATCCACTAATGAAAATTAAACCAACTACCACACTCAACCATAGCATGCAAGACATAATGATGTTAACCTAAATAATTTTCCATGCCACAAACTCAACTTCAGAGAAAATTTATACAGTGGAAATATGAACTAAATGCTTAGAAATTATGTTCCACCATAGCCCAAAACAATGCCGCGTATCATAACCCAGAGACGCGACACCGGTCAGGTGTTGATGTAACACACCCTCACAAGCTGTTATCATTTGTAAGCTATTTTATTTCTAGACCACTCTTTTCCGCAACAACACTCTGTTGTGTATCATTAACCCATACACACAACAACAGTTAGTTGAACCTACAATCACATATGCCCAACACCCCGCATAGCAAGTCCCCCGCCACATAACAATTACCCATGCCATATTTCGGAAGGCTGCTCTACAAGATGCGAACATTCTTGAGAAATGCTCTTGTCGGCACAGAAAGATTACCCACGAACCATGCCGGCAATGCACGTCTCCAGTTGTAAACAAACTCACTCATGCGAAATTCACTTCGCCAGGTGTTTATTCCCTATCTGTTAATTTTCCACTGGACAAACAATTGCCAATTCTATTTTAAATAACAATAAAATACCTGAAGAAAAATAATAATATCCTCCTCAAACCTGCATGCAAGAAATGATGATGATCTAAATTAACCAAACTTCTGCATGCAATAAATCATAAGAACCAAACAAAATAATTACTAAAATTATAACAAAATTCAGAAATCATGCATAAAAGTAACCTATAACCAAATTAATTATAACAACATAACCGTAAAATAGTCTACAGTATCGTTCACTAATCACTACTATCATCTTATTATCGTATACTGTTCATTAAGATATTGGTTTCCACACATAAGTACTAGTACTCCTTAACTATTATTACACTAACTGTGAACTAGTACGTTGTTCAATAATTATAATTATAGTTATTTCCTAACGTAGGCTGCACTCAAATTATTACATAATGCTACTACTTTACTACCAAGTAATTTTTTCATATGCAATTCGTTAGGTTACTGTCACATAAAACAAATTCACAATTACATAACATATCTAACACAAACTAAACAATAACAACATATCACAAATTATAACTACACATGCTTAATAATAATATAGGACTAATGTTAAATACTAATTGCACAACGCTAATGGCTTCTATATTGCCCGTTCTTAGCTTAAACTGTCCTGCTGTTTGTTTACAACTCTCCTAACTTACACTGTCTAATCACACAGTTACAATATTTACCTAATTTCAGTCTGATCCAATAGCCCACTTAATGTTTTTTACGGCAACTATGAACTACACCACACACCAGGACCCCTCGAATATAACACGGTGTTCTGTCAAATACCGGCACTTTACAAGTTCACTCAGTTCCGGTGTTTATTAGAAAATGTTCCCGTTTTACACTAGTTTATTTCAGCCTGGCTGATCACATCCAGATGTCTCAAATTGTTAACTTGTGTGTCGTTCTTGAATGTACACGCTGTAGCCAGCTATGACTGTCGCTTCTCTGTTGACCATATGTTCATCAACACAGTAGACCTGTCGACCGTCTGACCTCGCTTGTTGACACAGCAAGCCTGTCACAACTCTGTAGGCCTGATTCATATTTTTCTCTTGCTGTGACCTGGTTTTAACAGTTCGTACGGGGAATTCCCATGTTTACATGTGTCCATTGCCTCATTAACATAATCAATACTTGCTGTTGACGCCTTGATTTGTCTTTATTCACCCTTCTAATAATTTCACAGTTCAACTTAGTGACACCTTTGTAAGAAATCAAATTCTTCTGTTTCTTTAAAGTCCTGCAACCATATCTTCAATCACATAGTACTAACTGTTTATATACTTTACATAGTCACATTTCCAATACTTGATAAGACATTTAATTATTACACTTGTTGACTACATCTTTTTGCCGAATCTGTTCAATTGTTCACATGCCTTTTATAATGCGTACAGTTCAACGCCTGTTTTGTCATTTTAAATTCATTATGATAGCAGGAGTTGGTGATTATGTTTCTCGTTTCATCATGTGTGATATCAACTTTTCCGTTAGCCAATTCTCTACTTGTAGAATGATACTTTGTGGCTTAAACTTTACGTTGGCACGTGTTACGTATGTCAAATCATCATCTGTGGCCTCAGGATTCATATGGACGATAAACCCCCAAGTGCCAGGGTCTGTGTCTGGGTCTATCTGAATGAGCTACTATCAATACTTGTGTAGCAACACTTCTCGTGCCAACAGGGGATGACTCCTTCTTCTCTTCCTCTCCAGTCAGAACCCTGGTCATCTCGCAGCACATGAGTATATCATGGTTACTCAATCATACGTCATAAACCTCACCCACTCGAACTGCAGTTAACTTAAACAAGAGTGAACACAAAGACTGTTATAAGTTTCCTACGTATAATATACACAATCACATAATCGAAGATGCCATCACTTATTCGACAGTCACATCACATTACACTACATTACAGATTAAATGCGTGGCTCAATATAGAGCCATAACGCTGTCTACTTTTCACCATGTCCACACAGGACGATGGATCCACGCCGACTAACTTGTCCCGAGCTCACTTCCTGTCACCTGGGCAGTGAGCTCCAGCGTTTTTCACGTTGTGTGGAAAGCCCCTGCTTTCCCCGTTCCCGTGTTCAATTCTGAACACAGTCGCAACCTGTACTCTGTGACCCAGGCTATAACTGAACCATGCCATGACGTCGTCAGGCTCATGGCAACCGCCAATATTTAGGGCATCATATAACTCCCTGTTTATATCATCTCTTACATTTCTCATTATATTTTCGGCGTACAGGTTAAACAAATAGGGTGACAGCACGCAGCCCTGACGGACTCCTTGCTTGATGTCAAACCAATCTGATGCCTCGCCATCTATTCTAACTGCTGCTTGTTGGTCTAGATATAGCATTTTTATGAGGTGTACTATATGTGATGGAAAGCCCATAGTCCTCATGATTTCCTAAAGTTTCTGATGCTGTACACAGTCAAATGCCTTTGAATAATCCACAAAACATGAGTATAGGTTTACATTAAATTATCTGCACTTCTCTATTATTAAACGCATGTGAATATGTGATCTCTTGTCCTCTTCCTTTTCTAAATCCAGCTTGAACTACGTTAATCTCTTCTTCCATTTTCTTACGAAGTCTTCCCATTATGACTTTTAGTAGAATTTTACTTGCATGACTGATCAGGGCAACAGTTCTATAGTTGGTACATAATTTCAGGTTGCCCTTTTTTGGTATTGGAATGAAGATAGTTCTCTTCCAATCTTTTGGCCATATACCATATTTCCAAATCTTTGTACATAATGCATGATATATGTGTATGCTTTCTTCTCCTCCCGCTTTAATTAGTTCAGCTGGTATCTCATCACATCCAGGAGATTTACCATTCTTCAGGTGCTTTATAGCCCAAGCAATTTCATCTAATGAGGGTTCAGGTTCTGTCTCTGCTGTCGTTGGCTCATGTATCTCATTCATATCCTCACTGTCACTCATATCATACATTCCACTGCAGTACTCCTGCGATCTTTCTAGAATTTGTCTAGATTCTGTTAAGGTATTTCCCATCTTGTCACAGATAACATTCAATTGAGGTTGAACATTTCTTGTCAATAACTTCATTTCTTTGAACGTTTCATAATCTCTTCCAGTCTTATGATATTGCTCTATTCTGGTACAACAATCTTGTATGTATTGATTTTTGTCCTTTCTTGTGTTCTTTCTTATTTCTCGAGTTAAAGATTTATACTTCATCCTGGTATTATCGGCTTCACCTCCTTTCTGTTTCAGTTCCCTTCGTTGTTTTATTATTACTAGACAAGTGAAAATAGAAAATTACATCAACCTTCGCTCTGCAACGATTCACGACACAAGCACTATGGCGAAAGAAAAAGAAGAAAAAGAAGAGAAGGGGAAGGAGGGTGAGGAGGAGGAGGGGAGGAGGAAGAGGAGGAGGAGGAGGGTGAGAATAAGAAGAAGAAGAAGAAGAAGAAGAAGAAGAAGAAGAAGAAGAAGAAGAAGAAGAAGAAGAAGAAGAAGAAGAAGAAGAAGAAGAAGAAGAAGAAGAAGAAGAAGAAGAAGAAGAAGAAGAAGACGAAGAAGAAGAATGATTGAATGAATTCCCCCATGCTTGCAACATACTGAATGATAAAAAGAGGGTACTTGCAGCGAGACAAAGACAAGTTAAGTACTAAATCAACCTGTACTTTTGTATGGATGTGAAATGTGGACAATGAGAAAACAAGCTGAAAACATCTAATGACAATTATAATGTGGTTTCTGATGAAAATACAAAGAATACCATGGATAGACAGAAAAACAAATGAGCAAGTCCTACAAGAAGTAGATGCAAACCGTAAACTGATTAGAGAAATTATACGTAGACAGTCACAATATTTTAGCCACGTTGCCAGAGGAAATAAATCAAAGATCTTGGTCACAACTGGCAAGATTGAGGGGAAAAGAACTCGGGGTAAGCAGAAATGTAAATATATGGATGGATTGGCCACGTCGCATGGCCAAGACAAGAACACTGAGTTGATCCACGACTCTGGAGATCGTGTGAGATGGCGAAACAAGATTAGCCAAGCTTATCGGCATGGCACATGATGATGATACTTACAAAAAGACATAAACACAACCTGACTTACTGCATAAAAAATTCCACGGCATTGGGCTTCAACGTTTTCTTGTCTGTAGCCAAGCTCCAGATGTGTGTGATAATTTCTCGCTCTCTCTGGGTCAGCCCTGTTGTGGGGTCAGGGGTCGGATCATACTTCTGTCCCGGTGCTAGGAAACTAACGACATACGAAAATATGCCTCCCATATTTCCAGTATGAGGGATTTGGGTAATGTAATTATAAACTGTGCTTGTGGCTTGATTTTCTTAAGATGCCTTTATCCGATTGATTGTTGTATGTACGATTAGCAGTCCAGAGCCTTCAGGCTGGGTTGAATTGCTGCAGTTAGTTCCCTTGGTTCTGAAAAGACACAAAAACAGGGGATATAACTGCTTTATTTACTATTGTATAATAATTCATGGAATTTATTTGATCAAGTTGCAGTTGGTTGGTTGGTTGGTTGGTTGGTTGGTTGGCTGGTTGGTTGGCTGGCTGGCTGGTTGGTTGGTTGGCTGCTGGTTGGTTGGTTAGTCGTGGTTCCAACTTCGCGGCAACGAGTCATCCCCATTATGCTCAGTTCCTGTGCCAGTGAATATCACACAAAATTCTCCTCACTGCCCAGTGTGAACAATGGAATAGACAGGAGTCTCAGCAAACCAACAGCCCGCACAGGTACACTGTGAAAAATGCTGCCGTCAAAATGCCAACATAAAAGTCCTTCACGAAAAATAACAGTTCATCGTCGATGGAATTGGCAGTCATCACAAAGACTTCATTGACCCGGGTTTTATCCCGCAATTCTCGGTATCTTTCGGCAGGGCGATCCACCGAAAGTGCCGCACAAAGCACAAACTCCCAGGAGTCTCCTGAAAAAATGCACTCTTGAACCGAAAAGGCACACCAGTGAATTCAACGACAGCCGGCCATTGTTGCGAACATGTGTACACACTGTGTACTGTGAAACACTGTGCAAACAACAGAGGACAGATATAAAAGCATTCCACATGAAGTTCACAGCTCACAGTGTCGCACCACGCACTAACTCAGTATCAGGGCGATGGAACCATGTACTACCAGTCCAAAATAAGGAAAATGCGAATGCAAACCGTAACCACAAGCATAAACACGCCAGAGGACTTAACGCTTCAACTGGTATCCCTGGTCTAGGTGTTTCACTACTTTCTCCGTAATCCCGTGTACTCTCGTGAGTAACGTGACGTGCGCGAGAATTGGTAGCGGTTCTCTTAGCGAAGGTAACTTACCGGGTATGTGAGCCAGTCGCTCAGAAAGCAATGGCAAACTACTGAGTGTAATCTTGCCAAGAAATCAACAATCAGCTGAAAGATGCTGATGTTACAGCGATGTCCTGTAAAGGATATGCAACAACAAAAAAAGAATAAAACTCACTAATAAACAACAATTCGATGCGATTCTATTATACCATCTCCCCAACCGGTTTGGTTGTTTTTTGTTTTTTTTAAGAGTGTTATGTCTTTTAACATGCCTGAAATATTTCACTAGCGTCATTTTTAAAATTTAATTTCTTTCATCAAATCTCTGTATGAACCTCTGAATTTCATTGTGTTTGTTTCCATGAAATCCGACGTATTCTTCTGTATATCCACCGGCTGTGTGGCGTAGGGGTTAAGAACGCAGTTCGCAATCACGCATATCGCGTTCGAAACACAGCTGCGGGTAATTTGAAAGCAATGGCAAACTACTGAACGTAAACAGGCCAAGAAATCACAAACAGGTAACAATGTTGAAGTTGATTGCGACGTACTGTAAATAATATGCAACTAACTTTCTATATATCCACATCTCCATTTCCATAATGTAATAGGTATCTGTAAAGAAGGTAGTTTGCCATTGCTTTCTTTCTTGGCAGTAACCATGCTGGTCGTGGCCCCAGCCATTGTCCCTGTTAAGAGATCTTTAGCCAGCCTACCGTGGCAAACTTGACAACACAACCAACAACTATCTGTAGGCTGCTCCAGGGCTCAATCAGCTATGTGCTCACGCTGTTTCACATTATCCTGGCTAGGGACCTAAATAGTTACTCCACGTTGCCCACCGGGCAAAATTTCGAGTTAAAAATCTACCCAAAGTATTTCATCGCCGGTGCTACGGAGTTCGTGCACTAAGCTGAGTTTCTCCAGACTCAAGTTTGAGTTAGGAGGAGAACGGAGCACTTATGGGTTACACCCGTGTGACGTGATGTTGATCCATCGACTAAACTAAACTAAACTAAACTAAACTAAACAAAGGGCACCGAAGACTAGCGGAGACAAAGAAATGTCTTATGTCTCCTTCGGTAGGGGATACCAGCTACCCCGCTACCCGGACCCACAAAAGTGCCTTATCTAGAGAGGTCTTCTCCACCTGACGTTGAAAGTTATCACACTGAAAGAAAGAAAGAAAGAAAGAAAGAAAGAAAGAAAGAAAGAAAGAAAGAAAGAAAGAAAGAAAGAAAGAAAGAAACGCTGCTAATCACTAGGCGTGATGTTACCGGACGATGTTTCAACCCTACAACGAAATTAAAGTTCGAATCCAAACAAAAAGAGAGAAATATTGACTGACTGATTGACTGACTGATTGACTGACTGACTGACTGACTGACTGACAGACTGACTGAGTGATCTACCTAAATGCCAATTCTCATTCCAGCAGTAAAACGCATCTGCTCCAATCCCCTCATTTAAAAAACACTAAGAGAATCTCCCGGTTAGCGGGGTAGGGGTATCAGGAGATATAAGACGCCTCCTTTCCTCCGTTAGTCTACGGGACACACCTGGGCAAGGTGGAGTACCCGCTTAGCCCCACCACCCCCTCCCCCCAACAGGGTTACGTGAAGACATGGAAGCAGGTGGTGGGTGGAGTGTGAGAGCAGCCGACAGATTGTTGTTAGTTATGGTCTTGCACTCTGCGGCGATAGGCAGATGATCTCATCAGTAGAGACAATGGCTATGGCCACCGACTAGTACAGTCACTGCCCAGAAGGAAAGCAATGGCAAACTACCTTCTGCAAAACTTGCCAAGAAACCATAACAACCATGAAAGAAAACATAATAAGAAAAAGAAAAAATTGGAGGTGGTGGAAAGTTTTGAATATCTTGGTTCATTGATTACCAACAACGGTGACACAATGCAAGACATTAAACGACGGCTATCAATTGCTCTTCAAAGACTAAAACAGCTGAATAAATTATGGAGTGGGACAGATAGAACTACAAAAATTAGATTTTTAAGAGCATGCATCTTTCCCATTGCAACATACGCCTGTGAGACATGGACACTTACTAAACAAGCTGAACAGCGCATAAACGCCTTTGAATATAAATGTTATAGACGAGTTCTAAGAATATCTTGGGTAAAGAAAAGAACAAATGCATCCATAGTTCAAGAGTTGCATATTGAAGAAGGTTGGCTATTAAAGACGATAAAACAAAGAAAATTGAAATAATTTGGTCACTTGAAACGTCACGAAAGTGTGGAGAGAACAATAATGGAGGGGTATTTGCCTGGGAAGTGAGGAAGAGGAAGGCCAAAGAGAAGATGGGTGCAGGATGTGGCGGATGATCTCCAGATGGGTGTATCAGACGCGGGACATCTTGCTTATGATCGAGAGGTTTTCCGGAAGGTTGTTATGGGAGCGAGGTTCTGCAAAGTACATGCTACTGAATGAATGAATGAATGAGTAGTAATAGTAGTAGCAGAAGTAGTAGTCGTAGTAGTAGTAGTAGTAGTAGTAGTAGTAGTAGTAGTAGCAGCAGCAGCAGCAGCAGCAGCAGTAGTAGTAGTAGTAGTAGTAGTAGTAGTAGTAGTAGTAGTAGTGGTAGCAGTAGTAGTAGTAGTAGTAGCAGTAGTAGTGGTGGTGGTGGTGGTAGTGGTGGTGGTAGTAGCAGTATTAGTGGTAGTAATAGTAATAGTAGTAGTGGTATTAGTAGTAGTAGTAGTAGTAGTAGTAGTAGTAGTAGTAGTAGTAGTAGCAGCAGCAGTAGTGGTGGTGGTGGTGATGGTGATGGTGGTGGTGGTGATGGTAGTAGTAGTAGTAGTAGTAGTAGTAGTAGTAGTAGTAGTCGTAGTAGTAGTAGTAGCAGTAGTAGTAGTAGTAGTAGTAGTAGTAGTAGTAGTAGTAGTAGTAGTAGTAGAACAGTGGTGGTGGTGGTGGTGGTAGTAGTAGTAGTAGTAGTAGTAGTAGTAGTAGTAGTAGTAGTAGTAGTAGTAGTAGTAGTAGTAGTAGTAGAACAGTGGTGGTGGTGGTAGTAGTAGTAGTAGTAGTAGTAGTAGTAGTAGTAGTAGTAGTAGTAGTAGTAGTAGTAGTAGTAGTAGTAGCAGCAGCAGCAGCAGCGGCAGCAACAGCAGGAGCAGTTTTATTAGGAGAGGTACAGTTAATTGTTGTTATTGCTTTTGTTGTTGTTGTTGTGATGGTAGTAGAAGTAATAGCAGTAGTAGTGGTTGTAGTAGTGGTGGTGGTAGTATGATCAGTGTGATTTAGTATCTCCCTTACCTTTGTTTCAGAATTCAGACACATACTGCTATGACTGCTAACATCTGACGCCTGTCCGAAACAAAGCATATCCTGTTTCACAATTCTGGCTTTCAGTCCTTATTCCCAACATAAAATGTAATTCAATGCACCCATGAATAAGAGAAGCTAAGTTCTCCAATATTCCTCTAAATGAGGCAATTGAATATGTTCTTTCATAAAAAGCAGTTGTCATAACTTGTTGTTGTCCCCGCTCCGTTGGCTGGCCAGACAGATCATTGCAGGAATGCACCACATTCAACTATGGGAGCTATCGCGCCAGTTTAGCGTTGATTTGTGGAATCACAGGTCGTAGGGGGAGATAAGAAAGTCACATGATCAAGTCACGGTGGTTCTCAAATTACGTCATGTAGATTTACCTTAGACCACATGTGTGAAACTCATGGGCCGCGGGCCACATCAGGCCCGGCGAACAATCATACCAGGCCCGAGAGGTATCAACCGACGTAGAAATATATTCGGCCCGAGAAAGAATTTTAGGCAAAAATATTTTTTAACGGCCACGATATAAAGTGCAAATCAAATTCCCTAATTAGCAGCCTTGCCGAATGATAGGCTACCTGATAGCGTTCTCGCTTCGATCAGAATAAGTGAAAATAAAAGTTGTGTAGTGAGTGGATGTTCGTCGTTATAGTGACCTAGCAACCAACGTTCAGTTGCTCGTTTTGAATTGGCGCATAAGAAATGAAAGTAGTGTAGTGCCCGGATATTACATCGCCTTTTCCCGCTACGGTTAACCTGATAACAATCAGGCGTCTGTCGGTAGATGCACAATCTTTTTTTTAAATCAAAGCTAGCCTTTAAAATGACCAAGAGAAAAGTTGATTCTTAAAACAGAACATTTCAAAGCCGCTGGGAGGCTGAATATATGTTTACTGATATTGGCGGTAAACCTGTGTGTCTAATTTGTGGAGATAATGTGGCTGTGATCAAAGAATATAATCTGAGACGGCACTACGAGACTAAACATCAAGACAAGTTAAATAGCCTGAATGCAGAGCAGAAGCTACAGAAGGTAGAAGAATTGAAGAGACATCTAACATCATAGCATATGCTTTTCACGAAAGCAAAATCACAAACTGAAGCTGCTGTGTAAGCAAGTTTTATTGTGGCGGAGGAGATCGCAAAATCAGGCCGACCTTTTACAGAAGGAGAGTTTCTGAAGCGCTGCATGATGAAAATGTGTGACATCTTGTGTTCAGATAAACAGCACATGTTTGCAAATGCAAGCTTTAGCAGAAATACGGTTGTTGATCTGGTTTGTGAGACAGCCACTGATGTGAAAACACAGCTGATCGAAAAAGGCAAAGACAATATTACATTCTCCCTTGCTGTCGATGAAAGTAATGACACGACTGACACTGCGCAGCTCGCCATCTTCATCCGTGGAGTGCACTCTAGTTTGTATGTTACAGAAAAAATATTGGACATGAAATCCATGCATGGGACCACGACAGGAACAGACATTTTTGACAACGTATGTCAAAGTTGAACCAACATGAACTTGATTTGGGACTAACTCGTTGGACTGTGCCATGTGTGTATGCGAGTTAGAATGCTTCGAATACATACTAAACTAGACGAAGAGAGAAGACACCTCTTGGCAGACTGACAACAGATGGAGCACCGGCGATATGTGTGAACACTTGCAGTTCATCATGAGAATCTCAATGACACAGAACATTCAATCAATCAGCCTTTAAGCGAATCATGATGTACTAGGCACTTTTAAAGAGGTAGTTTGCCGTTGCTTTCCTCTATGGCAGTGACCTTACTGGTCGGAGACCGCAGCCATTGACTCAAGAACATGACTCCCAACACAAACGAACTTGTAACCAAGAAAAGATGCCAAACGTCGTGCTCTGACAAATTGACATAAGAGTGATAATGTATATACCAATGACTTTTTATTATCAAAACATTTTTCTATTTTAATTTATATTAATGTTTAAAAAAGGTTTAATCTTCAGCTTATTGAATGTTTATGCTGTTCGGACCGCAACCTTACGTGTAATTTGAGATTTGGCCCGCTGAGCGATTGAGTTTGGCACCCTTGCCTTAGACGCATAAAAAATGTAACATGTTCTTTTCAGGACGTTGTGACCAACCCGCCTTCCAAACACAGCTGCGGGCGATTTGACAGCATCACTACATTCGAAATAGAAATAGAGAACAGGCAACTCTTCTGTGGTAATATGTGTGCTTGAGTCATGGACTGATCCACCATCACTACAGCAGAAAGAGAGTTAGAGAAAGACAAGGAGAGAAAGTTCTGGACAATCTTGTGTCAGGGCAAGGAAGCGAGTCAACAAACGAATTGATAAATGTCTCGGAGAGAGCAAGATATGGAGAAGCATGGTGTACTCATCATTTTTCTATATAACTACATCTCCGCAGTTTACACATAATTCCTCACTTGTCTGCTCATTTTCAATGATTCGCTTCCTTGCATCAGGTGTTGACTATATACTATTTAAGAAATCTTTTTCTCACCTCGACAGAAAGAAAGAAAGAAAGAAAGAAAGAAAGACAGACAGACAGACAGACAGAAAGAAAGAAAGAAAGAAAGAAAGAAAGAAAGAAAGAAAGAAAGAAAGAAAGAAAGAAAGAAAGAAAGAAAGAAAGAAAGAAAGAAAGAAAGAAACGCTGATGTCACGGGACGATGTTTAACCCTAACGAAATAAAAGTTCGAATCCACAACAAAAAGAGAGAAATATTGACCGACTGACTGATTGATTGACTGACTGACCGACTGACTGATTGACTGACTGACTGAAATAAAATGCTGCTTTAAAAATCGTTACAAAGGGCATGTTACTAACTGTTGTATCTAGATATATGGACCAAATACCATATCAAGATAATTACCAGGGATGCCTTACTGATTTGTTGCTACGCTTACATTCTTGGTGTGGTATGTTAAGAATAAGATTGAGAAGAAAGATTTCTCTATTCTGTCTTCAATATCTTCAATCAATCAATCACGTGCCATGCCGGAAAGCATGGGCGGTCATGACTCGCCATTTCACTCGATCACCAGAGTCGTGGATCAGCTCAGTGTTCCTGTCTCGTTCATGCCATGTGGCCAAACCATCCAGGTATTTTCCTCTCGGTCTTCCTCTTGGTCTGTTCCCTATGATCTTGCCAGTTGTCACTAAGTTCTCCAATCAATTTCTTCTCATAACATGTCCAAAATATTTTGATTGTCTACGTCTAATTTCTCTAATCAATTTACGATTGTCAGTTGTCTCCTGTAGTACTTGGTCACTGGTTTTTCTGTCTGTCCATGGTATTCTTTGCATTTTCCTCAGAAACTACATTTCTGCAGCCATCAGATGTTTTTCAACTTGACTGCTCATTGTCCAATTTCACATCCATACAAAAGAACAGGCTCTATGTATCCCATCAACACTCTTGTTCTCGTTTCAGTTGACATCTTTTTATTGGTCAGTATGTTTTTCATCTTGCTAAAGGCTACTTTCGCCATGGCGATTCTTGTTCTAATCTCTTTAAGACATCTCCCATCAGATGTTATGACTTTTCCGAGATAATTGTACCGATTCACTTGTTGAAGAATATTCCCATTTACTTGTATATTACATTGTGATATTTCGTTCTTCCTAGTAACTACCATAACCTGTGTCTTTTTACAATTTAATTCTAACCTCAGTTGCTCACTGTGTACAACAACCGCATCTACTAAATGTTTCAGATCCTGCACATTATCTGCAATCAATACTGTATCATCTGCATATCTAATGTTATTGATGAGAGAGAGAGAGAGAGAGAGAGAGAGAGAGAGAGAGAGAGAGAGAGAGAGAGAGAAAGTGGGTGTCAGAGAGAGAGTGAGAGAGTGAATGTGTGTGTGTGTGTGTGTTTGTGGAGAGAGTGATTGAGCGAGAAATGGTAGGGGAATGTGTCAGTGCATGCATTCGTACGTGTATGTGTGAGAGTGAGTGAGGGAGTGTGTGCGTGCGTGCGTGCATGCGTTCATGCGTATGTGTATGTGTGAGAGAGTGTGATTGAGAGAGTGAGTGTGTTTGTGAAGGATTGTGTGTGAGAGAGTGAGACAGTGCGAGAGTTGATGTGTTAGTGTGTGTGTGTGTGTGTGTGTGTGTGTGTGTGAGCGCGCGCATGCTTGTGAGTGTGTGTGTATGAAAGAATACAGAGAGAGAGAGAGAGAGAGAGAGAGAGAGAGAGAGCGAGCGAGAGAGGGAGAGAGCTGAGCAGATGCATGTCATGTAACAGGCATGTTATGTAACACGCGAATCCGTATGTTTGTGTATTCTCATCTGTCATATTATCAGTTAAATACCATTTGATTTTATCATGTATAATATAAACGTATGTACATTACTGTAGTTTGAGTGAGAGAGTCAGTGAGTGTGAATGAGAGACAGAATGAGTGAGCATGAGAGTGAATGTGTGTGTGTGTGTGTGTGTGTGTGTGTGTGTGTGTGTGTGTGTGCCTTCTCTGTGTGTATCTCTGTGTGTCGGAGCATACTATGTTTACGTCACATACTTTTTATGTACACATTTTTCTCCATGTTTAACATGTTTATGAGACTGCTCATGACAATTGTCGGTATATGTGTGTGAGTAAAGTGTGGGAGTTTGTTCATACTAGTTTCAATGCTAACGTGAGACATTTTGTATGTGTCTAGATATGAGGAGGTGTGAGTGTGTGTGGAGGATTTGTGTGAGTGTGGGGATATGTGTGGGTGGGAATGTGTGGGTGGGGGTATGCGTTTGGATGGGTTGAAGTGTGTGGGTTTTTGTAGGTAGTGATATTTGTGGGTGTTGGTGGGATGTGGGTGTGGGAATGAGTGTGGGGGATGTGTGTATGGGTGGAGGATATGTGTATGGGATGGTGTGGGTGTGTGTGTGTTTATGTGGGTGGAGATGTAAGGGTGGTTTGAGGAAGTATGTGTGGGTGGCGGGTTGTGTGGGTAGGGATTGTGTTGGGTGGATTGGGATGCAAGGGCGGGTGGGGAGAAGTGTATGGTGTGTGGGTTTGAGATATGTGTGCGGTGTTTGGTGGGGGATGTGTGCATGGTGTGCGGGGTGGGGGTGTGGTGGGTATGGGTTGAGGATATGTGTGTGGGTGGGGTATAGTGTGTTGTGGGGATGTGTGTGATGGGTGCGAGGAATGTGTGTATGGGTGGGGTGTATATTTTGGGTGAGTAGAGATGTGTGGTGGTTGGGGGAAGTATGTGGGCGTGTGTGGGGTGGGAGGTGTGTGCGTGGATGGGGAATGTGTGGGTGGGGGTGTGTTAGTGGCTTAGGGATGTGTAGGTGGGTGAGGGGATGTGCATGTGTCGGGGTGGGATGCGTGAGTGGGTGGAGGATAAGTGTGGGTAGGGGTATTGTGATCGAGATATGTTTGGTTGGGGGTGGGTGGGTGGGGATGTGTGGGTGCGTAGTGGAGGATGTGTGCGTGAGTGAGTGTGTGTTGGTGGACGGGTAGGCAATGCGTGTGTGGGTGGGGAGACGTGTGTGGTGTGTTGGTTAGGGATACTGTGTTGGTGAGGTATGTGTTGGAATGTGATCAACATCGAACAATTAGTATAATGAGTCACATCACGAAGATTTTGCTAAGAATTATCATGCAAAGAGTTAGGAGGAAAATACAACCTGAAATAGGAGAAGAACAATGTGGGTTTGTGGAAGGCAAGGGTACAGTAAATGCTGTGTATATACTGAGAAACATAATCGAACGTTCTATAGAAGTAAACAAAGATCTACACCTTTGCTTTATTGACTACACAAAGGCTTTTGATAAAGTGAGACATGTCAACATGATAAGGATGCTTGAAGATCTACAAATTGATGGAAAAGATCTTAGACTTGTAAAAAACATATATTGGAAACAACAAGCTGCCATAAGAGTTGATAATGAAGTAAGCCAATATCAGCCTATTAAAGAGGGGTGTGAGACAGGGATGTGTAATGTCATCCAGATCTGTTTTTCCCTGTACAGTGAAAGTATTTTCAGAAATATTGAAGATATGGAAGGAATCAACATTGGGGGACGATGCATCAATAACATTAGATATGCAGATGATACAGTCTTGATTGCAGACAATGAACAGGACCTGCAAAATTTAGTAGATGCGATTGTTACACACAGTGAACAACTAGGGTTAGAATTAAATTGTAAAAAGACACAGATTATGGTCGTCACTAGGAAGGACGAAATACCACAATGTAATATACAAGTAAATGGGAATATTCTTCAACAAGTGAGCAGGTACAATTATCTCGGAACAGTAATAACATCTGATGGGAGATGCCTTGAAGAGATTAGAACAAGAATCGCCATGGCAAAAGTAGCCTTTAGCAAGATGAAAAACATATTGACCAATAAAAAGATGTCAATTGAAACGAGAAAAAGAGTGTTGAGATGCTACATTGAACCTGTACTTTTATATGGATGTGAAGCGTGGACAATGAGCAGTCAGGCTGAAAAACATCTGATGGCTGTAGAGATGTGGTTTCTGAGGAAAATGCAAAGAATACCATGGACAGCCAGAAAGACCAATGAACAAGTCCTTCAAGAAACAAATGAAGATCGTAAATTGATTAGAGAAATTAGACGTAGACAGTCAAAATTTTTTGGGCATGTTATGAGAAGAAATGGATTGGAGAATTTGGTGACAACTGGTAAGATCGAGGGGAACAGACCAAGGGAAGACCTAGAAGCAAGTACCTGGATGGCTTGGCCTTGTGGCATGGTCGAGACAGAAACACGGAGCTGATCCACGACTCTGGTGATCGAGTGAGATGGCAGAACATGACCGCCCACGCTTACCGGCATGGCACATGATGGATGGATGGAGGTATGTGTGTGTGTATGGGGGATTTTTGTGGTGTGTGGGTGGGGGTATGTGGGGTGGATGGTAAGGGTATCTGTGTGTGTGTGGGTGGGAATATTGTGTGGTATGTTGTGGTGGAATATGTGTGTAGTGTGTAGTGGGATGTGTGGTGGTATGTGGGTGTTGGGACGTGTTTGGTGAGGGATATGTGTGTGTGCGGTGGCGTGGGTTGGGAATATTGCGTGGTAGGGTATGTATGGATGTGCGTGTGGGGGATTGGGTTAAGGCATGTATGGGTGGGTGGAGGATGTATGTGTGGGGGGGGGTATGTGTGTGAGTGGATTGGGTGTATGGGTGGTTAGGGAGCGTTTGTGTGGGGGGTGGGGGATTGTAAGCGGGGTGGGAAAAATTTAAAAAAAAATGTGTCATGCGATGTGGCTGGGATGGTTGGTTTGAGGTGTGATGGGGAGAGGATGTGTGGGTTAGGATGTTATGTGTGTCGTAGGGATATGCGGTTGGGTGGGGATGTTTGTGGGTGGCGAGTGTGTTTTGTTGGGGAACAGTTGAGGGCATGGTGTGTGGGTGGGGGATGTGCGGGGGGATGGGTTGGTTGGTGGGGATGTATGTGTCCCTTGTGTGGCGTGTGTGTGGGTAGGTGGGGGTTGTGTGTGGTGTGGTGGTGATGTATGGGCACGTGGAGATGGGCCTCATAACATGGTAATTTTCCTTGTTTATGTTTACAACATTCATTTCACAATGTTTTATTTTCTTCCTATGTAATGTATAATGCTCTTGATGAACGAAGAGCGAGTGACTGGAAGGGCCGAATGTAGACGGGCCTGCGCGCCCAATTTGTGACCCTAATAAGTTGATTTGAGTTGATTTGATTGATGTTCGTCCTCCAATGCTGATTCCATTTATATCTTTTACATTTCTGAAAATATTTTCCCTGTATAGGGAAAAACAATCTGGAGGCATTACACATCCCTACCTAACACCTCTCTTAATGGCTGATATTGTTCCACTTCATTATCAATCCTTGTTGTAGCTTGCTGTTTCTAATATATGTCTTTATAAGTCTAATGTCTTTCCCATCAATTTGTAGATCTGCAAGCATATCCACCACTGCTGACATGTCTAACTCTATCAAAAGAGTTTGTGTAGTCAATAAAGCAAAGATGAATATCCTTGTTTACTTCTATAGCACGTTCAATAACTGTTCGCAGCATATACACAGCATTTACTGAACCCTTTCCTTCTACAAACCCACATTGTTTCTTTCCCTATTTCAGGTTGTATTTTCTTCCTCACTCTTTGCATGATAATTCGTAACAAAATCTTTGTGATGTGACTCATTATACTAATTCAATATCTTATGGTATAATACTTTGATACAGCTGCGAATCCTGGACAATTAGTAAACACGCGAAAACATCCTTAGAAACCTTGGAGATGTGGTTTATAGAAGAATGCTGAAATTTCATTGGACAGCCAAAATTAGCAATATGGACATTTTGAGGGAAGTTAAGCTGGCAAAGACAACTCATAATACACATCAGAAAGAAGCAGTCATAAGTTTTGGACCACATCAAGTGAAGACAAAAACTGTCGTGATAACCAGAAAGATTCGCGGAAAGAGAGATAGAGGAAGACAGCGTGTGAAAATTCTTGTGTCATAGCACGGAAGGGAGTCAACAGACGAATTGATCCATGTCGTCGGAGGTCGCAATTTGTGGAGAGGCATGATCGCCAACACCAGCTGCAAGTCACTGAATGAAGATAATAATTTGAAGACCCGTGTGGTGAAAATAAGACATTAACACAACAACTTCTCTTGGCTAATTCTAGATTCCTGAAAGTCCTGTAATAATTAGATCAACCGTTAGGGCCCTTTTATTTGAGACAAACGTGAAGTGGGTCATGTTATCCGGGCCAGTATTTACTCTAACGGCCCATGTTGGTCTGTACGTGTCGGCTCTTTCCATGATTCTAGGCCGGTCAAATGTCAGAGAGCACGTCTATAGCTCTGCTAGTGTTGCTCGAGGAACAAGGAGTGTCAGTTGTCAGCACAGCAACATACATGTGAATATCACGCATATATAGGCTGTTGTAAAGTCTCACTACACTTTGTATGTAGAACAAATTTGAAAAATGAAGTACATGATGTCATCAAGTGTGCTCAACATCCCATCGTGAAGCAATATGCAGCGAATTTGCAGTAATTCTTTGCACTTCAAACAGAATAATTGTTGTCAACGGAAGAAAGCATTTTTCAAATCTGTTTTACATAGGACGTGTAGTGAGACTTTACAAACATCTTGTACTTACATACAGACAAGGAACAGCAACTTGCATATAGATAAAAGGGATGTTATTTCTTGTATATACATACAAGGACTTATAACTTATAAACAAATATATGGACGGTTAACTTGTATGCACTGAGCAGGTCGGATAACTTATACACTGTACACATACATGTACACAAAATTTATCCACATGGACTTATAGGCTAACTTACATACACATGCAAGAATGGATATATTACGTACACATATATGGACGTGTAAATATATACAGATATAAGCGACAGATTTTATATAATATATATATATATATATATATATATATATATATATATATATAATATATATATATATATATATATATATATATATATATATATATATATATATACTATATAATAACACGTGCGTATGTTTATGCAAATTTGGGGGTGAACGGACGAATGAAGAATGTTATAATACGAGCAAGGTTAACTGAGAAGAATATGCAGATGTGAGGCCAAGAGGGTTAATCACAATCTTCAACAAACTGGGATAGTCCGATACTAGGCGATGGTTTAGGCGCGGACACTCCAATATAAATAGTCATGCTTATGGGGCAAGCCCGAAAAAACTGATGAGGATACCACGTACTTGTCTAGATTTAAATAACCGGTGGGGAGGTGAATCATGTTAGTCTATGAAGAAACAAAGGAAAATTCTAAAGGTAATTTTCATGGGCAACTGATAATTGGGGTTAAAAGAGTTAAATGATGTTTTCAGGGAGGTCTGGGAATAGTGAATAAAGACACAAGGCTGGGCAAGTGAAGGGGGATTCGGTTTTTAGTTGTGGCGGAGTTAGGGAGAACTCTGCCTGGGGTTTTGAGTCAGGGAGGTTGAGACTGAGCGAGAGCAGTCAGTCGGAGTCCTGGGCAGACAGTGGAGGACTGAGGTCTGGCCCAGTAGAGTGGAGAAGAGTTGAGAACAGTGTAGTGCGTGAGGCCAGTAAATGGCTATCGTGTGATCGCAGGACCTTATTGTGTGAAACAGAAGTATATTGTTCCTACGGAAGTTTTCCCTGATGGTTGTGAAGGCATCGTGTTGGTTTTTCAAATTAAATTCTCGTGTGCGCAGCCTGGTGTCCGATATTGATTTATAGTTGTGATCAGTCGTTCAACACAACATTCACACTGATATCCTCTAGACACAACCACAGCCACTTCTTTATGCCATAACTTTGTGACTATATATATATATATGTGTGTGTGTGGTGTGTGTGTGTGTGTGTGTGTGTGTGTGTGTGTGTGTGTGTGTGTGTGTGTGTGTGTGTGTGTGTGAGTTATACATACACACATAGTTGACACGCCAAAATTGATGCCGCAGTACAGATGAATCGTTGTCGAAGCATACGTTTCCCTAGCGAAAGAATTTGACGTTTCAATTGGGACAATTCAAAAGGTTGTTCGTAAGAAACTGCAATATCGGAAGGTGTGTTCACAGTGAGTACCACGGGTGTTGACCGACCACCAAAAAGAGGAACGCATGGGATGTTGTTTGAACCACTTGTTGTGTTACAGAGTGTAGGGTGATGCATTTCTTTTCCGCATAGTGGCAGGTGATGATTCATGTTGTCACCACTTTGAGCAGAGCAGCAAAAGATAGAGCATGCAATGGAATCATGCTGGATCACCAAAAACCAAAAAATTCCAGTTACAGGTTTCCGCTGGTAAGGTTATGCTCAGCGCATTTTTTTACCATGAAGGGCTATTGTTGGCCGACTTTAAAGAACCTGGTGTCAACATCAACTCTAGCCACTACTTGCACAAACAAGACAATCTGCAAAAAGCCATCAAGAATAAACGACCCGGCATGCTTTGTCGTGGTGTGATTTTGTTGCACGATAATGCTTGTCCGCATGTCGCAAAGATTGTGGAGGAAGCATTAGCAAGGAAGAAGTGGGAATTTCTGCAACATCCAGCCTATAGTCCTGATTTGTCATCCATATGATTTTCATTTGTTCGGACCTACATAGATGCAGACGTAATGAACGCCGTAAACACTTGGTTCAGTGAGCAACCATAATCTTTTTTTCTTTCGGACGGCATTCGCCGCCTACCTAATCAATGGGATGCTTACCTGAATGCCTACGGCGACTTCTTCTGCCCAACCTATGGTGCATAATTCATTCAATATAAATGCTTTGTTTAATTCTACCACACCTATTAATGTTTCTTTCATGCTTTTGTAATAAATATATATATAATATACGAAAAAACAAAAACAATTATACATATACTTACCAGGAGTGATAAACAATCTTATATGTCTGAGAAGAGCTGACATGCTGACATACAATCACATACACTTACAAAGGCTGGTATACATTCATACATACATTGACAACAATTAGTATACATACATCTACAATCCCATAGCTAAGGTATGTATCTACAGGGACGAATGTATTGCAGACAATGCAAGCCCTAACATGTGTATCAGAAGTCCTAGTAGTTCATATAACTAAAAATGCAATTTGTCGCAAATTAGTTTTCTGCTGTGGTTCTGTGATGTGTTAGGTCATCACAATTTTGTAGTCGCGAATACGCGGAGGATTACGTAATCAATATGTCTCTCACTTAGCAAGTGGCGAGCCCGGGTGTCGAACCATGCTCATGATATTGTCAGCGAAGTTCTCTATCAACTTAAATAATGCGCCTGCTTCGTATCAACATGTATCATATTAACTGATTAAGTGCATGGATGATAAATGATCTTATTCAAACTTCCCGTAATTGCCAATGGACGCTAAATCGTCTTATTAAAACTTCGCGTAATTGACATATGATGACAAATTTATTATTAAAACTTCCCGTTACTGCCATGGGCTTATAAATCAAACTATAGTTAAAATATCAATACAGTAGTTTTCCCTCCCAAACCCTTTAATTTGATATATAATACAACATGTCCGCTACCATATTAACAACTTTTAAGTCATAGCTTGTACACATACTTCCCATTTTTCCGCCATCCAAGTTTTCTTTAGTCGAAACCGACTCTTTGTTTGCCATCTTTCTCTCTTCCTGTCTCCCCCCCCCCCACCCACCCGACTCTCTCCCTCTCCCTCCCCCTTTCTCTTTGTTTATACTCACAAATTTCATATGACATAGTTTTTTCCCTATGAGAATATAAAATGCAAAATAGTTAGTTGATGTACGAAAGATCAATTATTGGAAGGGCCGAATGTAAGACGGGCCTGCGTGCCTAATTTGTGACCCTTTGAAAATAAAGTTCGTTCGTTCTCTCTCTCTCTCTCTCTCTCTCTCTCTCTCTCTCTCTCTCTCTCTCTCTCTCTCTCTCTCTCTCTCTCTCTCTCTCCTCCCTCTCAGGAAGTTTGCACTTAATCTGTTAATAGAGAACAGACAGATGATCTGAGAGTTTACCGTGTTAATTAGCCGCAAGATAGGAAACATCACTTGCACCGGGAGACTGCAGACTGTTAGCATGCGACTGAGTGCAAGGGATACACATGGCGTAAGGTAGGGAAGGACGTGGGGCGCTCGCACAGCCAGCACAGGTGGTGAGGTCAAGAATATCAAACAAGATTTGAACACGCTGAAGGCTAACATCTCATGAATGTGTGAGACCAGGTGGAAAGAGACAGGGATGGTGACTTCTTAAAGTTCTTAAACAGGTAAGTCGGTACGAATATCTAGGAACTATCGTGATACCTGGTGGAAGATGCCTTGTGGAGATTAGAACAAGAATCAACATGGGACACGCAGTCTTTTGCAAGATGAAAGCAGTACTCTCAAATTAAAAAATAAAAAAAGTTAGTTGCATATTCTGTACAGAACATAGCAGTCAACCACAGCATTTTTTTTACTGTTCGTGATTTCTTGGCAAATTTACGTTCAGTAGTTTGCCATTGCTTTCTGAACGACCGGCACTCGTACAATTTTCATGAATATCAACGCCAGCCGGTCTGCTGCCAAACCGCCCGCAGCTGTGTTTCGATGACGGTATTCGGGATTACGAATGGCAAACAACTGAACATAAACTTGCTAATAATCTCAACCAGCCAAAAAATGCTGGGTTTGACTGCGACGACCTGTAAAGGATATGCAACTAACTTTTTAACTTTTACAGGACGTTACAATCAACTCCAGCATTTATTAACTGTTTGTGATTTGTAAAGTAATTGTATGTTCAGCAGTGAATATGAGTGTTACAAAAGAGTATCAACAGTTTATTCCTTTTTTTTTTTCTTTCTCGTTTCCGTGTAAAATTATTGTAGACAAATTATTGTATACAAATTATTGTAGACAAATTATTGTAGACAATAAAGGTAGACAATTACAATTATTGTGCTGTATACTTCAGCTTGAAGGATGTATCTGATTAGTTCATGTTGTGTGTTTCTGCAGTGTATAGTCTTTTTTTTTTTTTTTTTGCATATCCTTTACAGGACATCGCTGTCAACATCAGCATCTTTCAGCTGTCTGTTGATTTCTTGGCAAGATTACGCTCAATAGTTTGCCATTGCTTTCTGAGCGGCCGGCTCAGTATCCCGCAAGTCACCAGCGGGGATCGAACCGCTCCCAGTTCTCTCCCGTTACGAGACTCTGCGTGATAAACGGGATTACGGAGAAAGTGTTGTAACCCCTCAGCCAGAGAGACAGGCAATGTATAGTCTACTATATATATATATATATATATATATATATATATATATATATATATATATATATATATATATATATATATATATATATATATATATATATATATTTTCCGCGTTTCCATCCTGTTTCAGGATATTGCGGTCAACACCAGCATCTTTCAGCTGTATGTTGATTCCTAGGCTAGATTACGCTCATCAGCACGCCACGACTTTCTGAGCGACCGGCTCCATACTCTCATAAGTCTCTTTTGCGATTCGAACCACTGCTAATTCTCGTCGCGTCACGTGACGAGAGTATTCGGGGTTAGCGGAGAAAGCTGCTAACCCCTCAGCCATGGAGCCGGTATACACACACATTGGCACCTTGCCGTCTTGACAGACGATAGTTTGTGCTTTAAAAAGGCATAATAACTTTTAACTATGGCGGTAGCGAGTGTGACTGATAAGGCCAATTTGCGCTGTAAATGTCCGTTCACAGTGGGTGCATGTGAACACGTGGTCATTTCCACCATCATGCACCATCTTACGTCGCAAACGCTTGGTGTGTGACTTTTCTGCAATAATTTTCTCCTTTGACTTTATTCCATTTCTGATATTTACCCTCCATGCAACACGTTCAGCGGCGACTTGCTCCCAATGTGCATTATCAATGCCTGTATCAATCATGTCCCGCTTACACACATCTTTGTATCGTAGTAGAGGCCGACCCTGAGATCTCTTACCCATCTGTAATTCACCAAAAAAGATATCCTTTGGTATTCTACCATCATCCATCCTCCTAAGATGTCCTATCCATCTAAGTCTACGAAGACTGAGCATGGAATAAACTGTCACACAACCTGATCTTTCCAATACTTCAGTATTTGTGATTTTGTCTTGCCACTTAATACCAAGAATTCTTCGCAGACACCGCATATGAAAGCTGTTTAAATTGTTCTCTTGGTGTGAGTAAGTTGTCCAGGTTTCACTGCCATAGAGAAGAGTACTAAGGACACAGGCTTGATAGACAAGGACTTTTGTTTTGGCAGTAAGCTTCCTGTTCTCCCAGACTCTTTTTCTTAACCTGTTCATTGTTGTTGCTGCCTTACCAATCCGGATGTTGATTTCCTGATCTAGGGATAATTTGCTATTTACCACTGATCCTAGATATGTAAAATGGTCTACTATCTCTAGTTCGGCGTCGTCAATAAAGATTGATGGTACCCCATGTGCACCTTGTGACATAATCTGTGTCTTCTTTTTGCTAATTGTTAAACCAAATTCAGAACAAGCATTGGAGAATGCAGATATTAGACATTGCAATTCTTCCTCAGAGTGGGTCGTAACTGCAGCATCATCTGCAAAAAGCAACTCTCTGATCAGTACCCTCCTAATTTTGGTCTTAGCCTTCAATCTCTGAGCATTGTAGAGGCCGCCATCTGAGCGTGAGTGAATGTATATACCACCATCCTGATCACGAAATGCATATTTCAGTAGAAGTGAAAAGTATATTCCAAAGAGGGTGGGAGCTAGTACACAACCTTGCTTAACTCCACTCCTGATTTCAAATTCTTCAGAAGTTGCACCATCAAACTTGATTATACCCTTCATGCCTGTGTGGAACGATTCCACAATGGACAGAAGAGTTGGTGGGCAGCCAATCTTCTTTAGTGCCTTGAACAGACCCTCACGACTGACCAAATCAAATGCCTTTGTGAGGTCGATGAAGGCAATAAACAGTGGTTGATTCTGTTCACGGCATTTTTCTTGCATTTGTCGCAATGAGAATATCATATCAGTGGTAGACCGGTTCTGTCGAAAGCCACACTGTGATTCGGGGTAGACTTGATCTCCTAGGACTTGAAGTCTGCGCAGAACAATTCTGGCAAATACTTTTCCAACAATACACAGAAGTGAGATACCCCTATAGTTGTTGCAGTCGCTCCGATCGCCCTTGTTCTTGTACAGTGTTATGATGCTTGAATCTTTGAAATCCTGTGGGACTTGTCCTTCACGCCAGCATAGCTCTATTAGCTGGTGGATCTGTATAGTGAGTGTGTCTTGCCCACTCCTGATAACCTCTATTGGAATCCCATCCTTACCTGGAGCCTTGCCAGATGCAAGTTCATTTATAGCACACTTAACTTCTGTTATGGTGGGAAGTGTGTCCAGGTGGTCAAGAGTTGGTAGAGCCTCTATGGCGTTGAGGGCATCATCCGCTAGTTTGGTCTCACTTGAGTAAAGCTCCAAATAGTGCTCTACCCATCTGTCCATCTGCTGTTTCTTATCAGTGATGACTTCTCCAGTCAAGGTTTTCAATGGTGCACTTCTTTTGATCACTGGACCACAGGCTTTCTTTATTCCTTCATACATGCTTCTTATGTCTCCCTTATCACTTGCGATTTTAATGGACTCACATAACTTGATCCAATAATCATTTGCACACTGCCTGGCAGCCTTTTGCACATCCTTCCTAGCTTGCCTTAGCTCACTCAGAGTGTTACGCGTTGGTCTTTCCTTGTTTCTTAAGAGAGCTTTCTTCTTCTTATCAATCAAGGGCTGCAGAGTCTCGCTGTTGGCCGCAAACCAGTCCTGCCTCTTATGATCCACAGTGCCGTAAACCCCTACGGCAGTTTTATAAAGAGTTTCCTTAATTTGACCCCACTTTTCATTTACTGTACAATATTCTGGTGCATCAGTGAAAGCGTCTTCAAGTTGCTGTTGAAACTGAAAGCACTTTTCAGGATCATGAGTGTTAATAATATTAATCCTGGGGCTAGATTTGTGTTTAGCTGTGTAGATTCTCTTGGTCTCAGTCTAACCCTTGCAACAACCAAAGAATGATCCGTATCACAGTCAGCACTGTGGTAACTACGAGTCAATGATATATGGTTCAGATGTTGTCTCCGTGTGATGATGAAGTCCAGCTGGTGCCAATGGCCGGATCTTGGATGTTTCCATGTGACCTTATGCATCTCTTTTATTTTAAAAAAAGAGTTTGTAATACATAGGTCATTACTGGTGCAATGCTCCAGCAGCCTTTGCCCATTTTCATTCATGCGACCGATGTTGTATTTTCCAAGGCACACTGGCCATGAACTCGAGTCCTTGCCCACACGAGCATTGAAATCACCGAGCATATAAATGTAGTCAGATTTTGGAACTGCCTTGATCACGGAGTCTAACTCCTCATAGAACAAATCCTTCACATCATCAGAGGAATCGAGTGTCGGTGCATATGCAGTAATAATGGTGGCAAACCCACAAAAGGTTGCCACACGCAGGGATAATAGTCTTTCATTTCCTCCTGCTGGAATTTCAATCATTCCCAGTAGCGAATTCTTCACTGCAAAGCCCACACCGTGTTGCCTTTTTTCTGCCTGCCCTCTACCCTTCCAGAAAAAGGTGTAGTTGTTTTCCCTGAGTGACCCTTCCTCAGCGAGGCCAGTCTCCTGCAGGCCAGCAATATCAATGTTAAGACGATTGAGTTCGGCATCAATCACAGCCGTTTTTCTCACATCGTCAATATTGGTCAAGTCAGTGGAAAATCCTGGACACATGGTTCTCACGTTCCAGGTTGCAAGCCGTAGCTTGAGGTTTCTATTTTTAAAGACCAGGGATGGAGTTATTGCCTCTCCATAGCACAAAGCCTGGGCTAAAATATAGAGATCATGTGTTGCCCATGCAGCATGATCCCTCTCTCGACCTGCCTAGTTCACTCCAGAGGAAAGGTAACACCCCTACATCTGGAACAAGACAAGCTGCAGAAGCTGCCGGATCAGCAAAGCAATGCTCTAACTGTCCGCCTGTCGGAGCTTCGATCCTAGACCAGTCGCCAACCAAGGCTTAGGGCCTGGTCTGCCCTGCCATGACAATTGTCTTTAGCTTGCATTTCCTCGCACCAGGGTAAGGCTTGTACCCTCCCAATTGCGCTCTTCCGCCCGAAGCCGTTGGCACAATGTGGGGTGTCGGGTTTGGTAAGCGCCGCCCAACATTCGGCGCTAACAGAAACCAGGTAGTACGGTATATATATATATATATATATATATATATATATATATATATATATATATATATAATATATATATATATATATATATATATGTATATATATATATATATATATATATATATATATATATATATATATATATATATATATATATATATATAATAGAATGTTTTTGTGTGTGTGTGTCCTTTATGCGTTCCCGAACGGTCCATCCGATAGAGGTGAAATTTTGTACAGATGTTGTTCTCCAATTGAAATAGTTAGTTAGTTTAAAATCAATTTTTCCTCAAGCACGAAAGAAAAAGGCATTACGAGCTTCAGAAACAGACGAGCGACGGGAAGCAAGACTCGAAACCAATCGAGTACGCACTGCTCAAGCAAGTTCATCTGGAAACCAATCGAGTACGCACTGCTCAAGCGCGTTCATCTGAAACAGGCGAGCAACGGCAAGCAAGACTGCAAACCGTTCGAGTACGCGATGCTAAAAAAAAAGTGTATAGAGATAATGTATATTGCAGTAAAATAGAATCTATTCTATTTAAGACTATTAAGAAAAAAAGTAAATAAATAAAAGAGTTATATTTATTCTCTGGTAACTAAAAAAATAATAATAAATTAGCTGCGATAGCCTAGGGGCCGAACGCGTACTCTGTGCGCTTAGAGAAATGTATTTGAATGTATAATGACTACCTATATGAATTAAATGAGACGCTCCCCGCCAGGGAGCTAGGTGACGCCAGGCCGGGTTGTCAGCTAGTATGCAATAAATTGCTCATAGCATTGTTTGTGTCTTCGTTATTTAAATTCACTAAAGGAAAACATTGTTAGACAAAACAGAGAACAAACAGAACAAACCAACAATAAGATAATATCATAGAAGATTGGTTATTGCGACACAAAGAATTTAAGACAATGAAATATTTTGGACATGTAAAAGGACATCTATGTCTGGAAAAGATCATTATGGAGGAAGGTGTAATGGGGAAGCGGAGAATATAAAAAGAGTAAAAAGTAAAATGACTCAAGAAGAGATAGATAATTTACACATGACAGCAACAAAGCCAGACCATTCGCCGATGTGGTTATTAATGAGGTTGTTTGTTTGTTATGAATCCCCAGAAATCTTCCGTGGCTCTGGCGTTATAGTTTATGATCAAGAGCAATTTTGAAAGCTTATTATGAGGAAACACGTCTGCAGAGGATCCATTGAATGATGATGATGATGATGATGATGGTGGTGGTGGTGGTGGTGGTGGTGGTGGTGGTGGTGGTGGTGGTGAATGTTGTGGTGGTGGTGGTGAATGTGGTGGTGGTGGTGGTTGTGGTGGTGGTGGTGGTGGTGATGATGATGATGATGATGATGATGATGATGATGATGATGATGATGATGATGATGAAATAAATATGTTGCCACATTTATATAGTTTAGTATAACTACATGAAAGAAAAATTATCAAACACGACACGTTGATCTGGGCAATTAGATAATTTCCTTTCACATACAATGTGCAAGTTGGGAGGGAAAAAGTTTACAACAATCTGTATAGTGATTGACTTGCCCAGAAAACAACATCACCGATATTAACCCAAACCAGAATTAAAATCCAAGAAAGAGTAAGGAGAAGAGGAAGAAGTCATTTAACAACGAGGCGAACAGCTTTTCGAATAAAACATTATCGTGTTGATTGGCACCTTATCGTCTTGATAGACAACAATTTGTTACATTGTGCTTTTAACAGTGAACCTTATCGTCTTGATAGACAACAGTTTGTTACATTGTGCTCCTAACAATGAACAACAACTACACCCCACGGTGGTAGCGAATGTTATACCACATCTCCATAGCATAAAAGCTAGGCTGAATTGTAGAGACCATGTGTTGCCCATGAAGCATGATCCCTCTCTCGGCCTGTCTTGTTTACTCTAGAGAAAAGATCACATCAATACATCTGGAATAAGTCAAGCTGCAGAAGCTGCCGGATAAGCAAAGCAATGCTCCGCCTGTCGGAGCTTTGATCCTAGACCAGTTGCCGAACAAAGCTATGGGCCTGGTCTGCCCTGCCATGATATTTAACCTTTTTGTTGCATTACCTGGCACCAGAATAAGGCTTGCATCCTTTAAATTGCGTTCTACCTACAGAAGCCGTTGCAACATTCTGGGTGTCGGGTTTGGTGAGCGCCGTCCAACATTCGGTGCTTATAGAAAGCAAGTAGTACCGTCTACTGGCATACCGTCGCTCAGTCATAGTGACTAAAACACCTGCCATCTTCAAATATCTACGATAACGTTCACATTCCAAAAACGATAACGATCTCGTTTGAAGGGCTCAAAGTTTATCATTCAGAGATAGCCCGGTTTACACCGACGTTGTCATCTGGGAGACCGTGGCAAACGAACTGCGACAGGATTCTCGGAAGTATGTTTACACGGATCTGTGCCTGGTGTCATTTCTCTTACCTCGACATAAAGACAGCACTGATGTGCACCCTATATCCATTTCTCGCCTTGCTGTACTGATATGTCTGTGTTTACTATTACAGCGTCCTTGCCAGCGATATTCTCTGCCAACTCTGCTCTTCCATTGCAAAGAGCAAACCACGATTACGGATAACAAGGGATGTTGCAGCAACACCCCTTTATCAGCAAACAAACACAAGAAAACAATAAAATAAACCACAAAGACAACACTATACAAGTATTACTTTGACATATAATAGCAGCATGAAAATAATGCTTAAATGGTAATAAAATGTATTATCCTGATGTCAGCGTCCTAGAATGTTGAACACAATAGTTTGATGTGGTTGTGGCGTCTTGTCTTTATTTGCTCGTGAAGGTTTGTTACACCAGTATTCTCTGTTTTACTTTTTTTCTGTAATCTTGATTTGTAAAAACTGCTCTGCATTTCATGTTTTTATATTGTTTACATTTCACAGCATTACCACGGTGTAAGTAACTGTATTCTCGTCCATTGCAAGGCACCATACATTCTCTGCCGTGTTCTAAGGACTCACGTTGTAGTACCTTCTCTAGTGTGAATTCTCTCATTCCCCCGAGACACAATATCAACCGGTAACAAGTGCATGATTGTCTTCTACGTCACTCTCACCATGAGGGAGTGTCTTTTCTGTCACTCTAACCATAAGGGAATGTCTTCTCTGTCACTCTCATCAAGAGGAATTGTCTTCTCTGTCACTCTCACCATGAGGGAATGTCTTCTCTGTCACTCTCACCATGAGGGAAGTGTCTTTTCTGCCACTCTCACCATGAGGGAATTTCTTCTCTGTAACTCTTACCACGAGAGAGTGGCATTTCTGTAATTCTCACCACGAGGGAATGTCTTCTCTGTCACTCTCATCATAATAGAGTGTCTTCTCTGTCACTCTCATTATGAGCGAGTGTCTTCTAAGTCACTCTCACCATGAGGGAGTGTCTTTTCTGTCACTCTCACCATGAGGGAGTGTCTTCTCTGTCACTCTCACCATGAGGGAGTGTCTTCTCTGTAACTCTCACCATAAAAGAGTGTCTTCTCTGTCACTCTTAACATGAGCGAGTGTCTTCTAAGTCATTCTCACCATGAGGGGTTGTCTTCTCTGACACCCTCACCATGAGGGAGTGTCTTCTCTGTCACTCTCATTATGAGCGAGTGTCTTCTAAGTCATTCTCACCATGAGGGATTGTCTTCTCTGACACCCTCACCATGAGGGAGTGTCTTCTCTGTCACTCTCACCATGAGTATCTTCTCTGTCACTCTCATCATGAAGGAGTGTCTTCTTTGTCGCTCTTAACCATGAGGGAGTGTCTTCTAAGTCAGTCTCACCATGAGGGAGTGTCTTCTCTATCACTATCACCATGAGGGAGTGTCTTCTAAGTCAGTCTCACCATGAGGGAGTGTCTTCTAAGTCAGTCTCACCATGAGGGAGTGTCTTCTCTGTCACTCTCACCATGAGGGAATGTCGTCTAAGTCACTCTCACCATGAGGAAGTGTCTTCTCTGTCACTCTCACCATAAGAGAGTGTCTTCTCATTCACTCTCACCATGACGGAGTGATTTCCCTGTCAGTCTCACCATGAGGGAGTGTCTTCTAAGTCACTCTCACCATGAGGAAGTGTCTTCTCTGTCACTCTCACCATAAGAGAGTGTCTTCTCTGACACTCTCACGATGCGCGAGTGTCTTCTAAGTCACTCTCACCATGAGGGAGTGTCTTTTCTGTCACTCTCACCATGAGGGAGTGACTTCCTGTCATTCTCACCATGAGGGAATGTCGTCTAAGTCACTCTCACCACGAGGAAGTGTCTTCTCTGTCACTATCACCATAAGAGAGTGTCTTCTCTGTCACTCTCACCATGAGCGAGTGTCTTCTAAGTCACTCTCACCATGAGGGTGTGTCTTTTCTGTCACTCTCACCGCGAGGGAGTGTCTTCTCTGTCACTTTCACCATGAGGAAGTGTCTTCTCTGTCACTTTCTCCACGAGGGAGTGTCTTCTCTGTCACTTTCTCCACGAGGGAGTGTCTTCTCTGTCACTCTCACCATGAGGGAGTGTCCGTGGCGAAGTGGGTACTCGCCTATCTCGTGATTTGAAGTGTGTGGGTTTGGTTCAGGTTTGCGTCGTTCTTTTCACGAGTGAAATTTTCTCTAAGACTCCTGGGGGTCGTCGCTGGAGTTACGGAGTTCGTGCTTTTGTGACACTTTCAGTAGGCCACATTGGGGAGAAAGATCATGCCATATTGAACCGGTGCATTGAAGTAGAACCTCTAGCATTTAAAACCGTGTTTGTCATCCATGACTTCCTTTCTTGCGTCCTCATTTTGTCACCTACAGATGGGGGGGGGGGTGGGAAGAAAGAAAGGGAGGGAAAGAGAGAGCGAAAGTGAGAGAGAGGAAAAGAGACATAGCGAGAGGGATAGAGAGGGGTAGATGGAGAGAAAGATGGGGATCGAGAGAGGGCGGGTGAGAGAAAGGGATATTAATGTAAAAAGAGAAAAGCTAGAGGGACAGAGGGAGAGAGAGAGAGGAGAAGAAGGGAGAGAGGGGGAAAGAAATAGAGGGAGAGACAGAGGGAGAAAGGGAAAGGGAGATAGAAGAGGAGAGGGGAAAGAGAGAAGGGGAGAGGCAGTGTGGAAATAGAGAGGGAGAGAGAGTGAGAGACAGAGAAACGGAGACAAAGGGAAAGAATGAGAAAGAGAAGGAAAGAGAGACAGAGGGAGAGAGGTGGTGTAGAGAGAGAGATGCAGAGAGAGGGAGAGAGAGTGAGAGATGGGGAGAGACAGAGGGAGAGAGTGAGAGATGGGGAGAGAAAGAGGGAGAGAAAAGGAGAGTAAATGGGAGAGAGAAGGAGAGAGGGAGAGAAAGACGGCAAGAAGGAGAGTGGAGAAGCAGAGAGAGAGAGCGAGAGTGGGGAGAGGAGAGTGAAGGAAAGAGTGAGAAAGACGGAGAGACAAACAGAGACAGGCGCCCTTAAAGTTCAAATCTCCAGCCTGAGCCATATAAAATAAACCAGCATCCTTGAAGTACTTGACCTCCCACAGCCGGCCACACCTGGCAGCCTGCACACTGACATTTCTAGAAGGCTGTAAATGTCTGTCGTAGACTACACTTGTCTCCCCCGGCAAGGCATCTCTGACGTCAACAGCTAAGCCACTCCAGGTGGCACATGTAACGTGAATTCTTTGGTTGTGCATTCAGGTCAGACGCATTGCTGGCCTGACCTCTGTGGGGCAGGGGCAGCAGTAGTGGTGGTGATGGAAGTAGTAGTAGTAGTAGTAGTAGTAGTAGTAGTAGCAGTAGTAGTAGTAGTAGTAGTCGTAGTAGTAGTAGTAGTAGTAGTAGTAGTAGTAGTAGTGTAGTAGTAGTAATAATAATAGTAGTAGTAGTAGTAGTAGTAGTAGTAGTAGTAGTAGTAGTAGTAGTAGTGTACTTATTGAAATAGTAGTAGTAGTAGTAGTAGCAGTAGTAGTAGTAGTAGTAGTAGTAGTAGTAGTAGTAGTAGTAGTAGTAGTAGTAGTAGTAGTAGTGTAGTAGTAGTAGTAGTAGTAGTAGTAGTAGTAGTAGTAGTAGTAGTAGTAGTAGTAGTAGTAGTAGTAGTAGTAGTAGTAGTAGTAGTAGTAGTAGTAGTGTAGTTATTGCAGTAGTAGTAGTAGTAGTAGTAGTAGTAGTAGTAGTAGTAGTAGTAGTGTAGTAGTAGTAGTAGTAGTAGTAGTAGTAGTAGTGTAGTAGTAGTAGTAGTAGTAGTAGTAGTAGTAGTAGTAGTAGTAGTGTAGTAGTAGTAGTAGTAGTAGTAGTAGTAGTAGTAGTAGTAGTAGTAGTAGTAGTAGTAGTAGTAGTGTAGTTATTGTAATAGTAGTAGTAGTAGTAGTAGTAGTAGTAGTAGTAGTAGTAGTAGTAGTAGTAGTAGTAGTAGTAGTAGTAGTAGTAGTAGTAGTAGTAGTAGTAGTAGTAGTTGTTGTTGTTGTTGTTGTAGCAGAAGGAGAAGAAGGTAAAGGAATGGGAAAATGGGAAAGAATCGGAGGAGGGCAGGAAGGAGCTGCAGCAATAGCAGCAGCAACAAAAGAAGAAGAAGAAGAAGAAGAAGAAGAAGAAGAAGAAGAAGAAGAAGAAGAAGAAGAAGAAGAAGAAGAAGAAGAAGAAGAAGAAGAAGAAGAAGAAGAAGAACAACAACAACAACAACAACAACAACAACAACAACAACAACAACATATTCAAATAAGTAATTCTTACTTAATGTAAGCAAAACAAAGAGGCGGGTTGTGAGGTGGGACCGGGGGTTAAGAGGTTGGATAAAATGATTAATGGGACAATTAAAACGAAACACTCGCTCAGGGCCAGACATGCACATTCTCAACCAGGCAATTCAACGTGACGTTCCGACAACCCGATGACCTTAACCCATTTTAATTCCTAATGTCACTTAATGAAAACAAAACACACGGGACAAATTTAAGATGTGAATTTTTGTTTTAAATTAAGCAGAAAGTTTAAAAGGGGGTTTAAAAAGCAAGAGAATCGACTTCATTGTTCCATGTTTTATCCCATATGAGGCGGTCCGTTTCTGCAAGGCGGCCTGCTAATTGCGTTGCACAAAGAATGAAGGTCGTAGCTCCTGTGACGACCCACAGGAGTCTCCGAGAAAATTACGCCCGTGAACTGAAAGACGTAGGCAGGAATCGAACCCACAACCCTCGGTGCGCGAGACAGGCCTCGTAACAACTTCACCACGGAGACTCACTAATTTCAATATACAGGTATGAGTGCTAGACGTTCAGAAAGCGATGGCAAACTACTGAACTTTAACTTGCCAAGAAATCACAAACAGCCAAATAACGCTGGAGTTGACTGCCACGTTCTGTAAAGGATATGCAAACAACTATTTCTTGTGTGTTTGCAAAATCTGTTTGTCAATCAATCAGTGATCCTTCTTCGCGCATTGAGCCGTAGAGGGTTTATAAAGTTATAAAGATTAGGTTTGTAAAGACCTTTTATAAAGGCGTTGATGCGTATTTGTGTAAAGAAAAGGTCTCTTTTACACACATTATGTGTGTTGGGTATATGGTGCAAGACTCGGAAGTTTCTAGACCAATGGGCACTCCATGAGTGGACAATGCGCACTCCATGAGTGGGATGGTCAATATCAAACCGCCCCCTACTATGTTTGAGATAGCGTGAAGCTTGAACATGTCAGTGAACACTCAGATTGACACGGGTAGATAGACCCACAGCCAAGTAATGGCCTGGAAGAAGACATTTACACACATACACACACGCGCGCGTGCGCACGCACACACACAACACATAGACACGGGGTGTAATCGGTCAGCTTGACTAGAACACTATTACAAGTATCAAATTGGACGTTGCGGCCAAAGCCTTCGTCAGCACACAAAGAGCCAGCACACACTGAAACGAACACAACAGTTTCGCACTCAATACTACTACAATGCCGGCGCTGTAACGAAGGGGTTACGAATGCAATTCGCAATTCCCCATACCGAGATCGAAATATAGCTGCAGGTAATTTGGGAGCAGACCACCTTGCATTGGTTTTCACGCAATGGTATGAGTTCCAGTTCATTCAGTAACCAATGGCAAACTACTCAATGTAAACTTGCCAAGAAATCACAAAAACCACACACAAAAATTGAGTGCTACGTCCTGAAAAAGTTATGCACCTAACTTTTACTACTACAATGCCCAGTATGTTTACTCAAATAATGTAATCTTATTCTCTGGTTACCCATCATTTCGCTCTGGTAGTTCCAAAAAGGTTGCCGCTCATCTCTACAAATAGTTTGTTTCTTCATATCTGAAACTATTACAACCGCGAATTAACTGTTCAACCAACATTAGATTAGAACTGGCAACAATAGCCAAGTCTTTAAGTTATCACAAACATCGGATTCATGTTCTAAGATTTCATCTGGAGTTATGGAACCTGTGGAGATGTCCGAGAAAGGGACAATAACTCTTAATGTCAGGAAGGCTTTACCCGGAAGCCGTCACTCTTGTTTCTTCACCTTTGTCCTCGGCCGCCATTACGGAACTATTTATAGAATGAAGTTCAAATCTTTCAATACAGCTGGAGATGTTGGGAAGCCATTACAGGGAAATACGTGGCAAGATTGAGATAGGGGTGTGATTGAGAACACTGAGGCGTGCTTAATTGAGGTGGGGTTTCGTGTTTGCTTGTTTCTCAGTTTCAGACGATGAAGGAGGGCGAGAAGAAGATGACGAAGAAGAAAGGGCAGCATGACGACGATTAGATGGAAGAGAACTGCAGAGAAAAAATAAAGACAAACAACACTGAAAAGGAGTGCAAGAAGTGCAAGAAAACAGAAGAATGAGAGGCAGTGGTAGACGTGAAAGACGATTAAGAAAACAAGAAGTTAGAACAAGAATGAGGAGCAGTGGAAGCCGATTAGGAAAACAGACGAGTGGAAACCAGAAGGAGGAGGAGTAGACGAAGAACAAGTAAGAAGAAGACCAAGAAGCAGCAGAAGAAGGGATAGTGGAAGGATAAATAGAAAACAATAGTTGGAAGTAGACGGGGGAGGAATGAAAGAAGAACAAGAAAACAAGAGTTGGACATTTTTAAAAAAAATGAGTGGTAGAAGAAAATAGACGGAGGCATCGAAGAAAAACTAGAGTGGGGAGGACAAGGGGGGAGTGACAGAAGAATAAACATTTTAAAAAAAAACAGAAAGGAGAGTAGAAGGAAGAGGGATGGAGGAATGCATATAAAAAAAGAGTGGGAAATAAAATAAGGAGAGGTGAGGAAATAAGAACGGAGACAAGGATGAGGCCTACACAGGAGATTAAGTTAGGAACATAAAGCAATCACTAAAGGACCCTTTCACCCGCCCCCAACTGGCATGGGGCATTTGGTGCCAAACCCATATTTTGTATAGACCAACCGGCACTTGGTGGCTGATGTGGTCAGTATTACACTGGCCGCCTTTACTTCCAAGACATTCCCTGGTACCCATTTTAGGATGGGGCGACCTGGGAGCTCGAGGCCATGATAAATAAATGTCCACGGCCAAGAGATTGATTGATTGATTGATTGATTCAGGAACCGACATCACAGCATTAGGGCATTCCCATAAGCGCTCCGTCCCCATCCTCAGAAGCCAGCGAAGAGTTCCAACACTAATAGTACCAGTAGCAATCTGATTATATGTCCGTCTCGCCTTTCCTCTGAGCGTTGATCGTCGGCTAGATCCCCTCGTCACCCCTCGCTGTCGCATTCTTGCCAGACCATGGTGATCCATTTGCTCCTCCGAGGTGTACACATGCTCCCACAAGGTCGCAACCACATCTGCTTTGTCATGCATCAATACTCCACCAAGTTTTGCAGAGCCAGCCAATCTGTCCGCCTGTTCATTCCCCAGCACACCAGCATGCCCTGGAGAAAAGATCCAGACGATGCTTGTCACCCGTGACCTCCGAAGCGAAGCAAGCCACTCTGCACGAAGCTTGCCTGTCTTCACCCTACTCAGCATGCTTTCTGAGTCAGTTACAATCACGATGTGTGTGTGTATCGTATTCTCCATCCAGCGGAAAGCTGCACTGACCGCCTCCACCTCCATTCTTAAGCTAGATGTTGTGGTATCATATGCCAGGCTCTCCTGCACCAAACGTCGACCATTGGCTTTTGCTAAGAACCCCCAGGCACTTCTCCTACCTCTCAACACCGACCCTTCTGTGTAGATAATCACATCACCTGAGCGAGCATTATCCTGAATTAGTTGCTGGATTTCCACTTCCGTGGCCCCTGCTGGCCACTCCCTGCACTCCCGGCTCAATGTGATTATAACTCTGCACAAGTCTGACTGCTCCGCTGACACTCTGACCCACTCTTCTCCTCTCCTAATGTTCTCCAAGGGGCACACCTGTCTGATCGTATCCTCCGCCTGAGCCATCCATGATTTCCATCTTATCAGTCGCTGACCCTTAACGGCGTCCAGCGCCTCATGCAACGGGTGATCTGTGTCTGCAGCTACTCTGAGGCATGCCTTCGCCTGCATCACCTTGAGCCTACCTGCAACAGACGGCAAACCAAGGATGTAACGCATACACACAACGGGGTGTCTCTGGTGCATCCCAGAATGACTCGCATCGCTTCGTTCTGTATGCGCTCTAATTTCACCAGCTGACTCTTTGAGACAGTGAGCAGTCCTAGTCCATAATCAATCACTGAGAGGATCAAGTGCTGGTATAGTGTGAAAAGCATTCTCTGCTCTGTGTCCATTGCAGCCATAGTTTTAAGTGCATTGAGTCCCTTTTGAGACCTTGTCACAACCGTCTCCACATGGTCCTTGAAGGACAGGCTCCTGTCAAATGTGATTCCCAGATACTTCAGTTTGTTCTCTCTGTTGACGCTTCTACCATCTATCGTGAGGCTTGGGACATCAGCTCTCACAATCCTGTTGTCCAGAGAGCACCACAAAACAGCTGCCTTTTCTGGGTGGATGACAGCACTCATTTCAGTGCACCAGTCAATCACATTGTCTACTGTTGCCTGTAGCTCCTGGGCTGTTTGCTCCCTATCTCTCCCCTGCCTATATGCAAGAATATCATCTGCAAATGTTAGTATCCTTCCAACCCCTGGTGCTTCTAGGTTTGCAATCTTGCTCGTATACACATTAAAGAGCACCGGTGAGATTGCTGATCCCTGTGGCAGTCCCGGGGTTAAAATATGTGGCTCTGAGGTCCATGCACCCAGACGGAGAGCAACCCGGCGAGAATGTAGGACGGCTGCTATCCAGTTCACCAACCAGGGATTGACCCCCTTCTCCATCAGTACGGTCATCAAAATATCATATCGAACTCTATTGTATGCATCCTCGAGATCAAGCGCTACCGCCATCGTTTCCTGTCTACTCTGGAACCCCTCATAAACATCAAAGGCAAAAGTGGCTGCATTTGACCAGGTATCTTTTCCTGGCCTGTAGCTCCCCAGGCCTCTTGGAAGAAGCTTCCCCCTTTCCAAGAACTCTTGCAGCTTGACAGCGACTATCTTCTCTAGAACCTTCCCAAATGTATTTTGATGGGTGATGATCCTAAAGCCACTAAGTTTTGATTGATCCTTGAATGGTTTTGGGAGAGGGATGAGATAGCTGTGCACCCAATCCTGCGGTACTGATGCTGTCCTAATGCTCTGGTTAAAGCAGTCGGTCATTTCCTTCAGGTCTGCATCGCTCAAAGCCTTCATGTGGCCATACCTAACCCCATCGGGCCCTGGTGCCGTGTCGTTTGCCTTTTTCAAAATATGTTTAACATCTTCAACCCGTATGATGTCTTCATAATGCATATTCTTCATGGTGCCAGATAATTCCTCTCTAACTGCATCTCTGGTGTCCGCATCATTATGATTGGTCTGCTCTAAAAATCTCTGGAGAAACGCCTCCCCTTTCTCTTTGTCTGTTGTCACGCGCACACCATCATCTCTATCAATTGTTCCCACTGTCATAGGCCGATCTTTTCTTTGCATTTGTCTGTGCAGTTTCCAGAATTTTCGCAGTGTTTTATCACCTCCAATCTCCTTCATGAAACATTCCCATTTTGCCTTTTTGGCCTCTGCAGCACAGCGCTTGAAAACCTCCACCTTGTCTTTCTTGACATTTTCCGCTGTGTCCACTTCCTCTCGTGAGCTTCGGGGTGTCTGTCGCACTTTCCTTAGCTGCTTCACTGCAGCTCTCTTTGCTTTCCAAGCCTGGTCTACTTCTGGGGTCCACCATGGGGGCTGCAAAAAAGGAGTTTTAACATTCCTGTTGCAAGCCCGCTGTCTGAGGCGTCCAAGAAGGCTATCGGTCCACTCATACCGGAAGGTCTTGCGCGCTCTCCCAGCCTTAACTTTCCTGGCTTTAGAGATCAGGACTGAGCATGGCAAGTGATCACTCCCATGGTCATTCAAAACAGTCCACTTTACATCAAGGACTGATGACTGGGAGACAAGTGCCAAGTCAATAGCTGTGTCTGCATCGCCAGGCCTCATTGCCATTCTAGTCGGCCTACCATCATTTATGCAGACCACATCGGAGTCCACCATGGCATCCGCAAGGGCAATTCCCTGTCGGTTTTCTCCACTACTGTCCCAATCTCTGCTCCTCGCATTGAAGTCTCCACATATGAGTAGCCTATCACCTGGTAATTCCTCCAATTCCTTAAGCCAGTCCCAGTGTTCCTTTCTGACAAAACAGTCCACTGTAGCATATACATTTATGATGTTCCAACTTAAGCCACCAATCTCCATTTGTATACCCTGGACCTCTCTTGCACTATGATTCCACTGGCTCAAGTCAAGTACCACATGCTTCACTCCTTTCTTCACCAGCAGACCTTGCCCATGTCTCTTCTGCCCAGTAGGGTTTATATAACTGGCGTACCCAGGGCAATGGTATTTGTCTGTATTTAGCTCCTGGAGCATGAGGACATCAAAATCATATATAAGCCTCTCCAATACAGGACCTCTCTGCCTGGCACTACGACAATTCCAGTATCCCACTCTTACATGGTTGAAACCTAGTCTCTCCACTTTTCGTCTTGTTCTCCTGGCGCCTGCCCTCCTATTTCTATGTCTTCTTCTCACACCATTTCCTCGTCTTCTCCTCCTCACTCTCTCTTCGCTAGCCTCTGAAAGATGTGTCAAGCGCAGAGCACGTGCTCCGTAGCTCCGGCGACGATTCCCGTGTTGAATTAATTCCATAAGCAAAGTTTGGATATTGCAGGAAATAAACGGTCGCCCTAGCATTGTCTGCTTGCTATGGAAGAGGCAGGGGATGTCCCGCAGGAGTCCATACGCCTGGTGCCGCCCCGCACGCCTGCCATCCAGTTCCTCAGCACGCTGGTCCACCTTGAACTTGGGGGTTTATATTTGGAGTTTTCCGTCTCCTAGATCTAACAGGTTCCACATACGCTGGGGAGGGGTTGGAGCGCTCCTGACTCGCTTGGCAGGCACGTCTCCGAGCATATGAGGCATTTTCTAAGGAACTTAGAACCCACCCTGAGATCCTGCCTCGCCCTCTGTGCCCACCGCCAGTTGGTCCGCGGCTGCTTATTGGGTATTCGCAGCTAACCTTTATATCTAGAGGCCGTTCCACGATCCGCCACCTGTGGACGCGCTGGGTTGGGGATGGTCGCTCCAGCTTTACCCCAGGACCAAGATATTTCGCACACATGTCCAACCGGCCGCCAGTCACTGTTCTAGAAACCGCTCCAAACGACCCATTCTACCCCAGTCATAGTCACAAGTGTGTCAAATCAAAGCAATGTGATATTAGTAAACTTTTTAATTTGGTTTACAGGTTTAAGGCTTACACGTTCACACGTTAATAGGTTTATAGGTTTACACGTTTACAGTTTTACACGTCTACAGGATTATAGGTGTGCGCATTTACGGGTTTACATTCGAGAGGATCGACTTAATTGTATCCAAAATTATTCCTTATGGCTCGGTCTCTTTCCTCAGGGTGGCCTGCAGAAAGAGTCACACAGAGCAAGAACTCTGTAGCTGCAGCGACGAACCCCCAAAAGTCTCTGAGAAAACTGCACTTGTGAACCGAATGACAGATTCTGGAATCGAACCCATAAACTTCATAGCGCGAGGCAGACTGCTTATCTGGTACTACATCAAGAAAGTTCGGTACTGCACTAAGAAAGTTCGGTACTGCACCAAGAAAGTAAGGTACTGCACCAAGAAAGTAAGGTACTGGCCCAAGAAAGTAAGGTACTCCACCAGGAAAATTATGAACCAATAAAGTTCGGTACTACATCTAGGAAGTTCGGTACTACACTAAGACAGTTCGGTACTACACCTAGAAAGTTCGATACTACACATAGAAAGTTCGGTACTACACCTAGAAAGTTCGGTACTACACATAGAAAGTTCGGTACTACACATAGAAAGTTCGGTACTACACATAGAAAGTTGGGTACTACACATAGAAAGTTCGGTACTACACATAGAAAGTTCGGTACTACACATAGAAAGTTCGGTACTACACATAGAAAGTTCGGTACTACACCTAGAAAGTTCGATACTACACATAGAAAGTTCCATACTACACATAGAAAGTTCGTGCACCAAGAATATTCGGTACCACGCAAAGAAAGTTTAGCACTGCACCTAGAAAGTTCAGTACTCCACCAAGAAAGTTCGGTATTGGACAAAAAAAGTTTCTTACTGCCCCAAAAATATTTGGCACTGCACCAACAAATGTAGGTACTACACCAAGAAAGTTAGGTACTGCACCTAGAAAGTTCGGCACTGCACATGTCCTTAACTTACTCGGAACGGAAAGCTGTGTGGAAATACGTTATTGTTTACTAAGCCAAAACTGCATTTTATAAAATGAAGAAACTGTTATGCAATCAATTTATGTGTTTAGAAGTTATAAACAAGAATTCTTGCATGCTACGTAGAACTAATTGTACCAGATGGTTGTGAATTACGGACAATTAGTAAACAAGAAAAAAAACAATTTATAGATAGAGAAGTGGTTTTATAGAAAAATGCTGAAATTGTTCTCGGACACCCAAAATGAGTATCATACCGTTTTTAAAGAGGATACGACAGGAAGATTACTACCTCAAATATCAGACAGAGGCAGCTATCGATTTTTTTAACAAACACATTATGAGAAGACATACAAATCCGGAACATACTGTGACAAAAGGAAAGATTGTTCTGCAAAAAGATTGAGTAAGACAGTGAAAGAAGATTCCTGACGTTCTTGTGTCATGACATGGAAGGGAGTATTGATACACGCCGTTGGAGATCGCAGCATGTGGAGAATTACGGTTCAATCGCCTTGTTGGAATCATACACACGGATTTCACTAAACACGTATCCAGTCCACAACAAGCATACAGATGAGTAACTGTTTTATTTATATTTTCATGTAGTGTTTTTCATGTAGTTATATCGGTGTGTGCTTTTGTTTATTTCTGTGCTGACGAAGGCTTTGTCCGCATCTTCCATTTTGTTACCCGTGATCGTATTCTAGTAAAGCTTAACGTCTACTTCTCGCTTTTGTTGATTCATTCATTGTTAGATGTGACGAGGCGGGTGTAAGTCAGTCGACACGGCACTTGATGATTGTGAAGCCGATGATGATGTTGATGATGATGATGATGATGATGATGATGATGATGATGATGATAATGATGATGAAGGTGATGGATATGATGATAATAATTACGATGATGATGATGATGATGATGATGATGATGATGATGATGATGATGATGATGATGATGATGATGATGATGATGATGAAGGTGATGGATATGATGATAATAATTACGATGATGATGATGATGATGATGATGATGATGATGATGATGATGATAACGATGGTGATGATATTGTGTTATCGCTAACTTATGACCTACTCGACCTTGTAGTGCCGGCTACTCCCACGTGTTGGCTGTCTGGTGTAAAAACCTTGACCTTTAAACACCTCATCGGATTTGGTTCACCACACTAGCGCCAAATGTCGCTCAAAGGTCACATCTGGAGAATGGGTACAGACCCCAGCCTTGCTGAGATCAGGGCAGGCGGTTTGATTCTGTGAGAAAACCTCTGCAAGGAGGCTGAGTCACACGATACGATTATTGAGTGCATGATTATTCATCATCAAGTGCCTGCCAGCTGGCGTGGGCGTTCACGTCTCTGCACACATCTCGGTGTTGGAAGTTCTGGATCACTTCCTGCTGATGATATTCCTCCATGTCACCGTCTCTAATCCATCCAGCATTATTTCTCTTGGTCTCCCCCTGCCTTTCTTCCTTTTGATCTGTCTAGTGGTCGTGGTATTCTCCAATGTCTTGCTTCTCATCACGCGACAACAGAAAGCCGATTGTCTCTTTCTTATTGTTGTATATAATGTTCTAGTTTCATTAGCCTCCGTCAGGCAGTTGTTGTTAGTTACTCTCGCAGTCCATAGACATTCGTCTCAGGAACCACATCTCTGTTGCTTCCAAGTTCTTCTTAATTTGTTCATTTACATTCCAAGATTCACTGCCATGCAGCAAAGCAGGTTATACATAGCACTTTAGCACTCTCTTTCTGACATTCAGTAAGTGCTGTTTGTGGCCTAATATCTTGATCACTTCCGGTACCAGGTTGTGAGTGAGGCACGTGTGAACGCGTTGAACTGTTTTCAACAAGTATAAATATTTGGATATTTGAGGGCTGGGATGTGAATGAAAGAGCGTGAGTATAAATATATTCAAACGTTCACAGTTGTGGTCCGCATATCATCATCATCATCATCATCATCATCATCATCATCATCATCATCCTCATCATCATCATCATCATCACCATCATCATCATCATCATCATCATCATCATCATAAAATAAGGGTTTTAAATGTAAGAAGGCCGACTTCATTGCACCGGGTTTCATCCCATATGGCTCAGTCTCTTTCCGCAGAACGACCTACCGAAAGCGTCGTACAGAGCACCGCGTAACTCCAGCGACGACACCCAGGAGTCTCTGAAAAATGTGCACACGTGAACCTAATAATGTAGTCCGGAATCGAACATACAATCTTCGGAGCGCGAGGCAGGTAGCGGGACCACTTAGCCACGGAGACTCCCCATCATCGTCATCATTAACTTAGACAGCGCCAAGACTGTCTTTGAAGTCGTCTGATTATGTCCCTCCAAGATCTATTATTTTTTTTTTTTACATTAAATATGGGAGCTTCACTGTCATTTGTTGCCGTCCTTGAATATTTGGTGCTGAATCACGATTCTTTTTAAATATCGCTGACAAACGTGCTATGATTTTAATTCGAACTATCTTGGAAAGTCATAACATCTGATGGGAGATGCCTTGATGAGGTTAGAACAATAATTGATTGCCATTGCGAAGGTAGCCTTTTGCAAGATGAACATCATACTGAACAATAAAAAGATATTAATTGAAACGAAAAAAAAAGTGTGTTGAAGTGCTACATAGAACCTGTACTTTTGTATAGATGTGAAGCGTGAACAATAAGCAGTCAAGCTGAAAAAACATTTGATGGCTGTGGAAATATGGTTCATAGAGGAAAATGCAAAGAATACCATGGACAGACAGAAAACCTAATGAACAAGTCCTTCAAGAAACAATGAAGATCGTAAACTGATTAGAGACATTAGACGTAGACAGTCAAAATGTTTGGGCATTTTATGAGAAGTAGTGACTTGGAGAACTTGGTGACAACTGGCAAGATCGAAGGGAAGAGACCAAGGGCAAGACCGAGAAGTAAATATCTGGATGGCTTGGCCACGGGGCATGGTCGAGGCAGGAATACGGAGCTGATCCACGACTCTGGTGATCGAGTGAGATTGCAGAATATGACCGCCCACGCTTATCGGCATGGCACATGATGGATGATGGATGGATGGATGGGAAAGTATGGGCGGCACTTCAAACTGATCAGGTTGATTCGCTTGTGTCATGACTGAAAATGTGGGCCTAGGATCATATTAAATAATATTTGTTCTTTCGTTGGTTCCCATATAGCTGTAAGGACATGTAGATAGTGTTACTTCACATTCTGTTTTATGTAAATGTTTGGGCTTTTTAACTAAGTATAAAGCCAATGACTCACAAGCTTGACTTTAGTAACAGATGACACCAGTGTACTTCAGTATGTAAATGTAAAATAATGTCACGACCCGAACTTCCCCGCCCCCCGCCTACCCCAATTCAATTCTCTGACGATGAACGATGAAACGGTGTATCAAAATTAACTTTTTTTCTTAAGCGAGTTAGGAGAGTTCAGGTTTGCTGAAGATTGTGTTTCTTTCTTGCCAGTCGTTTTACAGCACTGAAGGTTTGCGATATTGAATCTGCAAATCGTCTTGTCCTTCGTCGTCTCACTGTGCTTACGCAGACTTCTTCCAGTCGCTTTTTAGATCTCGTTCATCCATAGACAGCGCTGTCTTCCTCTTGCACGCTCCACCTTCACTTTTTCTTTCAGAAAATCTTTTAAGAAGGAGCTATGTATTTGTATGTTGTTTGTGACATTATAAAATTAATTGCCATCTATTGTTTCCTCAAGCCTGTGGCTCAGCGCATCCGACTTCAACAAGCATTTATTTGGGTTTACTTTCAGTACCCGTTGATAATCCCCAATCTACCTACAGATAGAAGCAGGTTTGTGTCACTCCTCGTCTAGTTCCTAACCCTTGACCTGTCCGACATGGGAGACACGACCAGTAGCTGTTCTACCGCCGTATTAACTCTTGCGGTCATTGAAACATAGACACCCCTGTGCCACTGTAAGGTGAAGACAAAATGTATGGGCTCCATGTGGTTTAAGTTCCCTAAATATCTGGCTTCATTAATTGTGTCTTCAGTCCCAGAATTTGTAATACATTGTTTATATGTTGTTGTTGTCTCTTGTTCTGATATTCTTCCAAGTGAATTGGTCAAGCAAACCTTCTACCTCATATTACGAATGTCGTGACTCATTTTCGCACTACGTCGGTCGAACCACAGCGCAATTTTTGAGGAGACCTCTGGGGTTCATAGTTCAAGCTACGGGGTACGACCTTTGTGCGAAGTTCTCTACAGGGAGAGAGGGAGAGAGAATGACTCAGCTAGAAGGGTGAAACACGGTGCAATGAAATAATACTTCTTGTAGTGAAGGTTTAACTCTTCCTAACTATATTTCGAAAGTTTCAGCGATGTCCCTGACATTGAACTTATTCTGTGTCGGTGTTTCTGAGGCATACAATCATGAAGAGTAAATGTTCTGCTGATCTGTACTGCAGGATTGTTATGTACTGCAAGATTGTGTTCTGTACTGTTAGAATAAGATAATGCATACAGATAAAACTACTATGGAGAAAGAAATATATGTTTATGCGGAAAGATTGGGGGTGATGGGAAATTTCGAATATCTTGGGTCAATGACTACCAACAATGGTGACACAGTAAAAGAAATTAAACGACGACTATCAATTGCTCTTCAAAGACTAAAACAACTGAATAAATTATGGAGTGGGACAGATAGAACTACAAACATTACATTTTTAAGAGCATGCATCTTTCTCATTGCAACATCCGCCTGTGAGACCTGGGCACTTACTAAACAAGCTGAACAGCGCATAATTTTTTTTTTCTCCCGCGTTTCCATCCTGTTTCAGGATATTGCTGTCAACATCAGCATCTTTCAGCTGTATGTTGATTCCTAGGCTAGATTACGCTCATTAGCACGCCACGACTTTCTGAGCAAACGGCTCTATACTCTCGTAAGTCACTGGGGCGACTCGAACCCCTTCAAGTTCTCGTGCGCTCACGTCAACCACGAGAGTATTCAGGGTTACGGAGAAAGCTGCTAACACCTCAGCCAGGGAGACGGCAGAGCATAAATGCCTTTGAATATAAAAGTTATAGACGGGTTTTAAGAATATCTTGGGTACAGAAAAGAACAAATGCATCCTTACAACAAGAGCTGCATATTGAAGAGGGTTGGCTATTAAAGCATATAAAACAAATTGAAACAGCATAAGAGTTTGGAGAGAACAATAATGGAGGGGTATATGCCTGGGAAGAGAGGAAGAGGAAAGTCAAAGAGAAGATAGGGGCAGGATGTGGCGGATGATCTCCAAATGTGTGTATCGGACGTGGGACATCTTGCTTGTTATCGAAAGGTTTTCCGGAAAGTTGTTATGGGAACTAGGTTCTGCAAAGGGCATACTTTGAATATAAGTATGAATATATAATTTGAACTTTGAATATATAACTTGCAGATAATGAATGAATTTTTAGAATGTGTTCTGTACTGCGGCTTTATGTTCTGTACTGCTGGATTATGTTCTGTACTGCAGGTTTATTTTCTGTACTGCAAGATTATGTTTTGTACTGCTGGATTCTGTTCTGTACTTCTGGGTTGTATTCTATAATACAGGATTGTACACTGTTCTGCGCGATTGTGTTCTGTACTGCTGGGATTAGAAAGATATACTTGTCCACTGAGTCTACGCTGACCAGCAAGCTGTACTGAACAAACGAAGAACTGCAAGCAAAATGGACGAATTACTTATAAGGCTCTTCTGACGGTGAAATAATCGAAGATGTTATAATAATAATAATAATAATAATAATAATAATAATAATAATAATAATGAACAAGAAGAAGAAGAAGAAGAAGAAGAAGAAGAAGAAGAAGAAGAACAACAACAACAACAACAACAACAACAATAAAC
>JACEFZ010005934.1:575000-617500 GCA_014155875.1 Cepaea nemoralis | reverse complement strand
GAGATTAGCGTTACAAGCTACTCACCGCTTGATTGTTCGAGTGAGGGTTAGCTAACATAACCTTCTCGACCTTCAAGTCAAGGTCGTACTGAATAATTAGCACGATTGAAAAAGAGATAATAATGTAGCTTGGCTGTAAACCGAACGCAACGCTGCGTGTTTTTGTTTTTTCTAAGAAGAACGTAGACGTAAATAAAAGAAGAGGGAGGAAGAGAAGACGACGTAGAATCATCTTCATCATCATCATCAGCAGCAGTAGTAGTAGTAGTAGTAGTAATAGTAGTAGTAGTAGTAGTAGTAGTAGTAGTAGTAGTAGTAGTAGTAGTAGCAGTAGCAGTAGCAGTAGTAGTAGTAGTAGTAGTAGTAGTAGTAGTAGTAGTAGTAGTAGTAGTAGTAGTAGTAGTAGTAGTAGTAGTAGCAATAGTTGTAGCAGCAGCAGCAGCAGTAGTAGTAGTAGTAGTAGCAGTAGTAGTAGTAGTAGTAGTAGTAGTAGTAGTAGTAGTAGTAGTAGTAGTAGTAGTAGTAGTCGCAGTAGTCGTAGTAGTAGTAGTAGTAGTAGTAGTAGTAGTAGTAGTAGTAGTAGTAGTAGTAGTAGTAGTAGTAGTAGTAGTAGTAGTAGTAGTAGTAGTAGTAGTAGTAGTAGTAGTAGTAGTATTAAATGCAGCAGCAATGGCAGTTACAAAATAAAAATAGATGACGAAATTAAAGTAACAAGCTGTCATCAGCAAACAATAACAAGGAAAGATAAAACTTCACACAAAGAGGAAATAACACTAATGACATTAAGATAGTTCTATAGTTAAAAAGTTAGTTGCATATCGTTACAGGACGTGTGCAGTCAACACCAGCATCGTTTGCTGTTGTTGATGTCTTGGCAAGTTTACGTCCAGTAGTTTGCCATTGCTTTCTGAACGACAGGCACCCATACCATTTCGTAAAATACCAGCGCATCAGGGTCTGCACCCAAATCACCCGCATCTGTGTTTCGAACGCGGGTATGCGGGATGACGAAACTCGTCTGTAAATCTTCGCCACGGAGACTAGTGCTATAGAGCTATGTGATAAAAATAAGGGAGCAGAATGGAATGAAATATTACTTGTTTTATATTCGTGTTTCCTTAGTTGCGCCCCATATTTTTTTTATTTCATTTTGATTGTTGTTTCCCTAAAATTCCCAGAAATTCTCTGGTACCCATTTTTCTGAATATGGATTTATTTCATAGCCGTATTAGTCAGGGAAGATATCCCACCTATTGATGGGGTTTACACCCAAACGAACAAAGCCGAGACACTGTCTTGAAAGATTGGCACCTTGCTGTCTTGATAGACGATAGGTTGTAAAATGGAGCTATACCTCTCCAAAGTACAAAGCCTACGCTGAATTTAGAGACAACGGGTTGCCCGTGCAGTATTATCGCTCTCTCCGCCTGCCTAGTTTATTCCAGAGGAAAGATAACACCAATACACCTGGAACAAGACAAGCTACAGAAGCTGCCGAATCAACAAAGCTATGTCTGTCGGAGCTTCCATCCTAAACCAGTTGCTAACCAAAGCTTAGGGCCTGGTCTGCCCAGATAAGACATTTAATTTTAGATTGCATTTTCTCGCACTAGGGTAAGGCATGTGCCCTCCTAGTTGCGCTCCTCCGCCGAAAGCCTGTCGTAGATGTATGGTTTCCCTTTATAAAGCTAATTTCTCCCTCCATCGAAGAATGTATTTATTTCTTACTCAGTTTCCAGCCTATAGCTTTAGCTTTCAAGTTTTATGTTGTCTTCTAGAACACCCTTTAGTCTCTACTTCCCTCTACTTCTGTGAGCGGCAAACAATACATGTATATTTATTTATACACGTTGACTGCACATTTAAGACCCCTGCTGTGTGAAAACATCCACCCTTACTCCATCCACCCAACAATTTATGTATTTATTACTCAGTTCCTATCCATCCTCCTCCACGTCTCTGTACTCTCAAAAACAAGTGTTCGTGCAGGTAATCCGTCAGACGCAGCAGCCTTCCCCAGGTTTCGCCCTGTCAGAGGTCAGAACTGCCTTGGCAAGACTTACCCGTTCTGCCTTGGTTCTTATCAGTAGGGAATCGATCTCTACCTAGATCTGCAGGTTTATGCTTACCCTTAGTGCATCGTAGCTTTAAGCTTGACTCTAGTTCAACCCATGTCATCTCCCCTAATTTTACACCGTAGTTTTACGGCTTGAATGCAGTTCAGCCCATGTCATTTCCCCAAATTGTGCATCGTAATTTTACGGTTTTACTGTAGTTTAACCCAGGTTATTTCTTCTAGTTGTACAACTTAGTTTTACGGTTTTACTGTAGTTCAAACCAGGTCATGTCTTTAGTTATAGACCGTAGTTTTACGGATTGACTACAGTTCAGCCCATGTCATTTCCCCAAATTGTGCATCGTAATTTTACGGTTTTACTGTACTTCAAGCCATGTCATTTCTTCTAGTTTTGAATTAAGTCTTAAATGTAGATTCTTTCTTTCTGTTTGTCTGTCCGTAGTTCTACTATATTCTCTAAAAGGGCAGAATGTTAGACGGGCCTGCGTGCCCAATTCTTAACCCTTTCAAAATAAAGTTTTGTTGTTGTTGTTGTTGTTGTTGTCTTTCAGTCTGTCCGTTTATATGCTTATCTTTTTCTCCACTATTCTTTCTTTCCTTTACAATCTATTTAGTAGTGTTCTTATTTCGCTACTTTCTATAAATGTCTATGTCCTTGATGTTTTTAAACTCTCTCTCTCTCTCTCTCTCTCTCTCTCTCTCTCTCTCTCTCTCTCTCTCTCTATCGCTCCCACTCTCTTTCTCTCTCTTTCTCTATCTCTCTCTCTTTCTTTCTCTTGATCCCCCTCTCTCCCCCTCTTTATCTGTCTTTCTCTCTCACTCCCTCTTTCTCTCCCTCTCTCTCTCCCTCTCTCCCTCCCTCCCTCCCTCTCTCCCCCTCCCCTTTTCCCCCACTTTTCTCTCTCTCTCCCTCTAGTACAACCAATTTCATTTTCCTAGTCTTCAACCCAATGGCAAACTACTGAGCGTAATCTTGCCAAGAAATCAACAGACAGCTGAAAGATGCTGCTGTTGACAGCGATGTCCTGTAAAGGATATGAAAAAAAAAAAAAAGTCTTCAACCTGTCTCTGCTGTAGATGATAGTGTCTTCGTAACATGGACGCCGGGAAATATTCCGAATTTTCTGGGACGGTTTTCTCGGAATGAAAAGCTGCTGATTAAATCACCAATGTTCTGACCTACTATATGTGAAGATCTATAAGGTCTATCTGTATTGCCGTATTTGTTAGGGGATTATCTTTACCTTTGCCTATGGAGATAGCTGTTTGTTCAGATGATAACATCCCGTACCCACACATTGTAGTCTTAGTTCTAATACCCACGGAGTCCCCGTGGTTATGTGGTTACGTCGAATGCCTCTAGCTCCGAAGGTCGTGGGTTCGATTCCAATCTACGTCGTTCTGTTCACGAGTGCAGCTTTTTTTCGGAGACTCTTGGGGGTCGTTGCTAGAGCTGCGGAGTTCGTGCTTTGGGCGATGCTTTCGGCAGGCCACACTGAAGAAAGATACCGGGCCATATGTGATAAACCCGGTGCAACGAACCCGATCCTCTTACATTTAAATCCTGTTTATGTTCAAATCCCCGATAAACCAATGAGTTTTTGTGTACAGAGCTGAAATACAGTTTTACAATGTAGGCCCTCTGGCGACTTTAAGGGCAACGATCTTTGATACCTCAGTGCATCAGATGCAAGTTAGTTGTATGGCTATGTTTTAGCCATTCAATTGATTTCGTTATTAAATCTCAGTGTCTCGTGTTGTAAGTCAAGAAAGGCAATATTGTGTGTATATTTTTCTATAGATGCATATTTTCGGCAGTGCTGGTAGGGACGTGTTCATGTGATCGTTTGTCTGTGCAGGTCTATCTCTTTAGGGACTTATTTGTGTGATGTCTTGTCTGTGCCTCGCTGTGTAGCTAGGAACTCGTTCATTTGATCTTGTCTTTTGCCTACGATGTTCTCTGTCGCTAAGAATGTGTTCATTTGATGTCTTGTCTATGCCGTTGTATATGGCTAGGAGCTTGTTCACTTGACCATTTGCCTCTTCCATCACTATCAACTTGTTCAAGTGATCTCTTGTCTGTACGCTTATCTCGTTATGAACTTGTCCATGTGGTATTTTATCTATGCCTCTCACTCCGCACATACTTAGTTATTACCACAAACTGTACGACTTACATTTATCTTTCCATGGAATCGTAGTGGCAGTAGTGGTTAGACCGCCTGCCTACCAAAACAGTGGTCAGAGCTCTGTCTCCAAACAGCGTCAGGGTCCCTTTACATACCAGTACGAATTGGTAACCTTGCGTAACGAAATGTCTTCTAAACAATTTTTAGAAATGTGTGATAACTGTTTAGAAAAGAAAGTCCGACGAGGAAACGAAACTAATCATCCCACTTCATTTTGCTGTAACCTAGAAAGTGGCAAGCCCTATCTCTTCACAACCATACAGCAGATCTGTGGACTACCTTTTTTTTCCTGTATCCTTTCTAACCAGACACGGGTTCAGGATACATTATCAACAGTTATCTTATCTATCACCCGGTGAAGGAATGTGAAGTGTGTGTTATGTTGAACATTGCTAACAGATATATATACTGTACACCTGTGAACCGTCTCGTTTGTTTTATTATATATTTTGTGCTGAAATATCCCTCCCATACAATCTAAAATCATTCGCGGGGACAGAGAAAGATAATACGAATGAAACAAGGATAATGATATCTCGACCCCCCTTGTGCAAAGCTCATTTCAGTGGGTGGAGCGGAGCATTCACCTATATTAGATAGCAATGCAGTCTAAGATGGGGAGATAGAGGTGTTAAAATAAGAGTACAGACTGTGGTTTTCACGATGGTAAAGCGTCGGCAGCTTAGAAGCAACAGCAAACGTCTTCTCCCTGTTGTCTGTATTGACGTGGATGTTTTTATTTTTTTTTTTATATTGACCTAGGATCGCATTTCTTCTTCTTCTTCTTCTTCTTCTTCTTCTTCTTCTTCTTCTTCTTCTTCTTCTTCTTCTTCTTCTTCTTCTTCTTCTTCTTCTTCTTCTTCTTCTTCTTCTTCTTATTCTTCTTTTTCACCTCTTCCTCCTCCTCCTCCTCCTCCTCCTCCTCCTCCTCCTTCTTCTTCTTCTTCTTCTTCTTCTTCTTCTTCTTCTTCTTCTTCTTCTTCTTCTTCTTCTTCTTCTTCTTCTTCTTCTTCTTCTTCTTCTTCTCCTTCTTTTTCACCTCTTCCTCCTCCTCCTCCTCCTCCTCCTCCTCCTCCTCCTCCTCCTCCTCCTCCTCCTTCTTCTTCTTCTTCTTCTTCTTCTTCTTCTTCTTCTTCTTCTTCTTCTTCTTCTTCTTCTTACTCTTCTTCTTCATGCGCTATATCTACAGCGTTGTCTCTGGTATGACTACTCTTTCTTATAATCCATCACGTATGACGTTGGTGACTACGTCTGTACACATGACTCGCTTGATGTCAATCATTTCTGATACTCATGTTTCTCCTTCACTTGATGTAAAAACATGGCAAACTACTGAACGTAAGCCGGCTCCGTGACGAAGTAGTAATGGACACACTTCGTAATCCCGCACACCGAGTTCAAAACACAGGTGTTGGCGATTTGGCAGCAGACCGCCTTGCGTTAGGGTTTTTATGAAATGGTATGGGTGTCGGTCTTTAAGAAAGCAATGGAAAACTACTGAACGTAAACTTGCAAAGAGATCACAAACAGTCAAACCATGCTGGGGTTGACTGCGACGTCCTGTAAAGTACATGCAACTGAAAATTGCCTAGAAAAGCAAATGACAAATAGCCTAAAGATGCTAGGGTCGATTGCGATGATGTTCGCCCATCACTTTATGTTAACTTGTTACTTGTGTCAGAAAGTCTTTTGTTTTAGAGCGATTTCCTTTCAGTTCTTCCTTCATTATCTGTGGTTCAGTTACTTACACACACACGCACACGCGCAGGCGCGCGCACGCACACGCACGAACACACACACACACACACACACTACACATATACATATATATATGTATATATATATATATATATATATATATATATATATATATATATATATATATATATATATATATATATATATATATATATATATATATATATATATATTTCAGGCATTCCACTCTCACTTCATGATACAAGGATTGTGTCGACAGGACAAGACAGTTTATTTATGTTTTGTCGCCAAACCTTCATACCACATTTTCCCACTTGCAGATCGCATTACATTCTGAGTGTTGATATCAAAGATATAAGCTGATACGCCGTATCTCCACCTGACACTCTATGTTATTAGAACAGGCGGATATATTTACACATGTACGCACACCCAGTGGAAGATGTGGCACTAGGATAAAGAAGATGTGGAACAAGGATAAGGAAAATAATGGCCACACGCAAGAGCTTGTTAACTAGGCTGGGTGAAGTCGTGAAAATAAACATCGCGAGAGGGATAGAAAACCCGCTGATATTTTATGTGCGGTCGGTTCGTCAGTTTAAATGCCAGCGCATGACAACCACCGTATTTCCTCGAAAATAAGACCTACCCCTATAATAAGCCCTAGTACGATTTTTAAGGATGCTTTTAATATAAGACCTACCCTTAAAATAAGCCCTAGTGAAGATCGACCGCTAGAATGAGAGAGTTGCTGCCGAATGGTCACTCGAGAGTACAGACGTCACAGGTGAGCGCTTCATTTGTAGAGTTATGACGATATTCCAGAAGATAATGACATGACTGTATTTGAATAAATGTAGAATTTTGTACATGAATAAATGTAGATTTTTATCTGAAAAAAAAATATCTACCACCCCCCCCCCCCCCGAAAATAAGTCATATTGCATGTTTTTTAAGCTAAAATTAATATACGACCCGGTCTTATTTTCGGGGAAACACTGTAGAGTGGAGGTGTAGGTATTTTCAGAAGAAAGATGAGAACATCATGGACAGCGAAGGAAAGAAACGCCGAGGTATTAACAGCTGTGCGTGTTACAAGATCTCACACGATAACCACGAAGACAAAACAAAAGTTTGTTTGGGACATATCAATTGAAGAAACAGTTACCGGGGTTAGCATGGCCGAATGGAAAAGAACGGTGACTCTTAAACCTCCGGTGTGCTGATTCTGAGGTACCGGCTTCAACCCCTACACTAATCAGCTGGAATAAAATGTTGATTTTTCCCCCATTTCCCTCTTTGGACAACAATCATCTTCAAATTAATATCCTGTGTGAGTAAAACCGTGGGCTATTTGATGGACCCTAATATAACTTCTTTTTTAGGTTGAACAGGGTAGGGGTAATCGTATAATCGAAATCCTGTACTTGAGGACTTAAATTACAAGTACCTCTGAAGTAGGAGTGGGTTTGTGGCGAGAGATAGTGGTAATAGTGAAAGCTAATCCACACGCACAAAATCAGTTCAGTGCACTAGAAGTAGCTACGCATTCGTTCAAAGACAGCGAATGACGCCCCACAAGAAAAACAAAATTGAAATAGGAAAAGTTAAACAGCTTATAGAACCCGTATAGTTTCAAGTTCCTTAATAAGATAACATAGTGAATACCTTCAAGCAGGATTCTATTCGTGATACCCGGACTCCGCGGCTGAACAAGGCTCATAAATTAGGTGCTGAAACGTGTCTTGTGAGATAAGGCTGTCAGACATGAACTAGTCCACAACAAGCCAATGTATTTATGTATTTGGAGGCCTTGATAATAGCAACTGGAGGTTTAGTTTAGTTTTTAGTTTAGTTTAGTCGATGGATCAACATGACGGCACACGGGTGTAAACCATAAGTGCTTCGTTCTCCTCCTAACTCAAACCTGAGTCTGGAGAAATTCAGCTCAGTGCACGAACTCCGTAGCACCGGCGAGGATCCTGAAATACTTTAGGTAGATTTTTAACTCGAAATGTTGCCCGGGCATCGCCGTTAGGCTACTCTTTTTCGATTTCCAACTGACAAGGGATGTTTTACGTGCGCAACACTACACACTGGCGTCCGATCTCACTACCCAGAGACAACACTACACACGGGCGTCCGATCTCACTACCCAGAGACAACACTACACACGGGCGTCCGATCTCACTACCCAGAGACAACACTACACACGAGCGTTCGATCTCACTACCCAGAGACAACACTACACACGGGCGTCCCATCTCACTACCCAGAGACAACACTACACACGGGCGTCCCATCTCACTACCCAGAGACAACAATACACACGAGCGTTCGATCTCACTACCCAGAGACAACACTACACACGGGCGTCCGATCTCACTACCCAGAGACAACACTACACACGGGCGTCCCCATCTCACTACCCAGAGACAACACTACACACGGGCGTCCCATCTCACTACCCAGAGACAACACTACACACGGGCGTCCGATCTCACTACCCAGAGACAAACACTACACACGAGCGTTCGATCTCACTACCAGAGACAACACTACACACGGGCGTCCCATCTCACTACCCAGAGACAACACTACACACGGGCGTCCCATCTCACTACCCAGAGACAACACTACACACGGGCGTCCCATCTCACTACCCAGAGACACCACTACACACGGGCGTCCCATCTCACTACCCAGAGACAACACTACACACGGGCGTCCCATCTCACTACCCAGAGACAACACTACACACGGGCGAACCATCTCACTGCCCAGAGACAACACTACACACGGGCGTCCCATCTCACTACCCAGAGACAACACTACACACGGGCGTTCGATCTCACTACCCAGAGACAACACTACACACGGGCGTCTGTCACGAGCGCCCTGAGTTAACCCAGATAATAATACCGACGTTTGCGTGGCGTATATTTTCTGGGCCACAACAGTCGTACTAACAGAGTAAACACAGCTGCACAGGTTACATCGTGTCAGCCCATAAACACATTTGGTGGTGAGTGAGTAGGAATGGATACACAGAGTTGGCAGTTCATTAACAAGTAGAATCACATATATTGTCAGCTTAGGATATGGAATGGTTCCGTTTGTCATCTATACGGCCGGACATCAGACGAAAATGGCTGCTGGGATTGTCACCACGGAACAGAAGAGTGACAAGTTTGTCAACATTTGAATGCAGATGGAAGCCGTGAGATCACAGGGGCAGATGTAAAACGGAAGTACCTAGTACGGAAAACAGTGCATCTGTCAATTCTTGGTTTCCGGCACATCAAGATGATTGGCAGCTTGGTATCGAAACTCTTTGTTGGGAGTATACAGAAACTAGCTGGCTTGTTTTGAGAATCTAGGCAATTACTGACAACTTTGACAGGATTTAAGCCAGGAAAATAGTTCTTGACAGGGGATGATTTGCCACTGTGCCACCTGTGTGGGGGAGTAAAGGATAACGTCACGTGGCCAACTTTGGTAGTTTGCCATATAAACTCGAGTTGAGATCAACTAGGGTGGACTTGAATAATGCTCTAGTCAGAGTGCCAGGGCACTGCAGTGCTTAGTGGAAATAATATCTACCGTGTGTTAATTAGTGACTTAATTTTACACGTGCCTATAATGGCAGATGTAGATATGATTGATAGGACTGCAGTAGTGCCATTTAAGGTATAACCTATTATAATATATTCGTTATAATTACTTTAGGCAGTAGCCTTGTTAAACTATAGTGTGATGATTAGCACTGTTAGTGGAAACTAGCTAGAGTAGTGAAGTGATACTTGGCTCTGTTAGCTAGAATAGATTAGTGAAGTGTTGATAAGCTTTACTAGTTGAGAATTGAGTAATGAGGGATAATTGGGATCTTCCCGTAGGTGTCCCTGGTGGGCGGGGTTCCGCATTCTGTTTGCTGATTTTTTCTTTGTCATAGCCTGATTCGGCTCTAGGTGGGTAGCTAATCTGCTCTATGACTAAGTCTAGTTAGCTAAAGATCATTAAGCAAGGTGATAGGCTTACACTCAGCCGGAAGGGATCAGTGACTAGTACTATCACCAGATGTGTTGTTTCTATCCTAGGTTCCCTACCAGATCCAAGGAAACTCTACAAGTTTTGGGAAAGAATTAAAAAACCCATTCTGAAGAACACCAGTTCAAGAGTCAATAAAGTTGCATACAGAAACGTAACTTACGCTAGAAGGAAATTGATTCATCAAAGAGAGTGATGCATACTGATGCACCACACAGCATCAGACAGTAGTAACGAACCGAGAACCGGCTAAGAGTACCTAGTGTTAGTACAGTAACAATTAACATTAGTAATTAGCACTTATGGACTGAATGGTTCGATGTGCAACGAGGATGATCTGTCGACTAACTAACTAACTAACTAACTGCGTACACACTACAAAAGACTTGTGCAGTTTGTTAAGGAACGTTAGGAACGGACATTGTGTAGAGTGCAACCGGTCCATGATTAACTGTTAATACCACCGGTGTCTATTTCGGATGTTCATGAAATTGGATTACCAGAGGTCTACAGAGGCAAAGCAGTATCCGGCAAGATGGTTTCGGCAACGGGTGAGAAGTACATGTTCTGACGTACCGTGCTGTGGTCTATCTTTGCTGGGATCAGCTGACTGGGTTGCTGTCTGAGAGTCAGAGTCTACACACTTTATAGAACACGTCACACATTTTCTTCACATACACGTCTCATATACGTTACACTTTTATTTTAATAAATTACTCTTTATTAATTTCTAGAAGCAAGAGTTGTTGAGTATGTTGCGTTGGGGAAGTATGAGAAGGGGGCATAGTACGACAGTGTGAGAGTGATAGGAAAAGGTGTCCATAGGCTGATGGAGTGTGTTGGACGGAAGCTGGTGGATTCTCCAGAATATTGAGAGGGAAAAAAAATATTATAATGTGGGTGTCGGATCTCCTCACTCCAGGGACGACACTTTAAAGGAGGACACGACATTATTGGGGGCTCGTAAACGTGATCTTTGGACAGCGGGATCTCTCGTAAACGTGATCTTTGGACAGCGGGATCTCTCGTAAACGGGATCTTGGACAGCGGGATCTCCCGTAAACGGAATCCTTGGACAGCGAGATCTCCTGCAAGCAGGAACCTTTGACAGTGGGATCTTCTGACAACGGGGTCTTTTGACACGGGATCCTTAGTTATAAGAGGGAGATATCATTTTGGAGAATCCAGCTAGAGTGAATGTGGATAGGGGTTAGGACTAATATCTTACCTGTTCACACTTCACACGTCTGCATAGGTCTGTGGTCCTGATTCTACTCTTGTCACTGCGTGAATGTGCTGTGTGTAGTAATATCTAGATTTATAGTACTTGTTCATATATCTGTATAGTAATTTGCAGTTATATTGTACTAGACCTGCTAGCTTACCTCTCTGTATAATGGCCACCCCTAAACTTAGCACAGCAGAATTAAAGGCAAGGGGGAAGAAATGGGATTGGCGGGGTCTGCTCTAACGGATTACATACAGGAAGTGGAGAGAGAGTATCGTCAAGCAGAAAGGGAAGATCGAAAGGCCGAGCTGGAATTGAGAAGGATGGAGTTGGAACAAGCAGCTAAGAAATTGGAAGCTGAGCAAGCAGCTAGGAAATTGGAAGCTGAGCAAGCAGCTAGGAAATTTGAAGCTGAGCAAGCAGCTAGGAAATTAGAAGCTGAACAGGAAGCACAGAAAAGGGAGCACGAGTACCGGATGAGGGAACTCGAGTTGAAGAGTCAATCTAATGGAGAAACTGAGGGAGCAGTTGGAGGTTCCTCCATCCCAGGATCAACACCAGTAGGTGGACATGGGTACCATGCTATGAAGTTTCCTTTAGCGGTCTACGAGGAGGACAAAGAGAAGATTGACCAATACCTTCAACGCTTCGAGGCTATGTCAGTTGCTATGGGTCTGGAGCGTAACAAATGGAATCTTAAGCTATCCCAGGGATTACGCGGGACGGGATACGAGGTTTATACTCGCCTGCCACCAGGACATGAGAACAATTATGATGAGTTAAAGACGGCTCTGCTGAAACGATTCGAGGTTACGTCACATACCTACCGGAAAAAATTTCGAGCAGCGAAACGAGAACCGGGAGAGTTGTTTGCCGCCTACAGTTTGCGTCTTAAATCTTATCTCCATAAGTGGATGGATTTGGCTGGGTTCGCACATGACTATGAGAGTCTGGAAGAGCTCATGGTGGTCGACCAGCTGAAGAAGCAAATGTCTAAACCTCTCAGGACGTTCCTGGGAGAACAAGGAGCGGAACGTATTGACCTCGTGACTAAATTAGCAGAACGGTTCGTCGAGGTACATGGGGAGGCAGGGGAAAACCTTTCCACCAACACCAAAAGTCAAGAGAAACATGACAAGAAGAAAGCCAAAAACTCAGGAACCAAAAAGTGGGAACCTTATGTGCAAAAATCAGAGGATAGTTCAGAGAAGAAGAAGGAGGGAAGCAAGAGCACTTCAAGCTCTACACCTAAACGACCGTGGTCGGAGAAGTGGTGTTCAATTTGTAAGTCACCCTCTCACAATACGAGGGACTGCAAATCGAAGGCTAAGAACCCTCACTTTGCAGCATGTCAAGTGACTTCCAAGGAGGTTGTCACGGAAAATGCCAAGGTCAACAAGGAAGCTCGCCACCAGGAGAGCTCATTCAAGTCCGACAATAGAAAATCTAGGACAGGGAAATGGTGCAACCAATGTCAGTCAAACACGCACAATGCTATTGACTGCAGGGGAAAGTCAGGAGACACTCAATTCGTCGTGTGCTCAGGGAAACCTAAGGTGGAGCCCACCGAACAGGTCGAGGCCGAGGAAGAGACTCCAGACCAGGAAAAACCACCTGTAGTGGAATTGGTAGAGGTTAACGGTCGTCAAGTGGAGTGTTTATACGACACAGGACTGGACGGGGAGGCCGTGATTTCTGCGGATCTGGTACATCCAGAACAATTCACAGGTGAAACCTTGGATATACAGCCTGCACAGAAGAGTGCTGTAGTCATGAAGTTGCCCATTGCTAATGTGGAGATTCGGTCAAGGTACGTCACCGGCACCATCAAGGCCGCTGTATTGACCGATCCCATTTTTCCAGTCATCCTAGGTTGCCGGTATGTCTTTCTGGGAATGCCCAGGGAGCCAATTCCATATGGGAGCAATGCAGACTCGCTCTCAGACGAAAACGGAAGAGGCAGACGCAATTGTGACTAACCCAATGCCGGGGGAGCTACGAACTGCCCAGAGTGAGGATGATACTTTACGTCCTTGCTACAAAAAGCTGCAGAAAAGTGCTGATCCACCAGGACGGGGGCAGTACTACATGAAGAATAGGATACTCTACAGGAGAGCAGGAAGGGGAGACAACCTATACGGTCAGTTGGTCGTCCCGAAAGCTCACCGGTCCCAGATTCTTCATATGGGGCATACCATCTCCTTTAGTGGACACATGGGTATTGCCGCCACCATGCAGCGGATTTCCTGCCACTACTATTGGCCGGGAATGACAGATGATGTGCGTCGGTATGTGAAGTCATGCCCTGAGTGCCAGAGGGTGGCACCGAAACACTGGACAGCACCGGTGATGTTGGGTGAGATGCCCATCATGAACTCTCCTTTCGAGAGGGTAGCCATCGATATCGTGGGTCCACTTCCCAGGACTAGGAAGAGGAACATGTATATACTCACAATGGTGGATTGCTGTACAATGTGGGGTGAGGCTATACCGTTGACCACGATTGACTCGAAAAGAGTGGCGGACGCACTGATGGAGGCCTTTACCAGATTAGGCTTTCCGGATCAAATTCTGACGGACAATGGATCTCAGTTTTGTGGAAAACTCATGGAGGAGGTATTTAGGGTGTTTCACTCTAACCACATACATACCAGCCCTTACCACCCTCAAGCCAATGGACAAGTAGAGCGTTTCAACGGCACGTTGATGACAATGCTCAGGAAACTTAGCGCAGGAAAAACCTGATAGGTGGGATGAATATATCCCAGCAGCACTCTTTGCCTATCGGGAAGTTCCTCATGGCTCAACAGGACTACCACCCGCTACGTTGCTGTTTGGTCGTCCAATCAAAGGACCGTTGGAAGCCATGTTGAGGAGTTGGACTGAAGAGGGGACGTCAGAAGAAGTGATCTCATCCTATCAATACGTGGAGGAACTGAAAGAAAAACTCCACAAGGGATGGACTCTGGCAAATCAAAACTTGAAAAAGGCCAGGAAAAGACATGCGGCTTACTACAACCGTAGGTCTAAAGAAAGATCTCTAGAGGTAGGGAGATAAAGTCTTGTTGCTACTCCCAACGGGAAACAACAAACTGGAGATAGGTTGGCAAGGACCATTTCCCGTGGAAAGGGTGATATCCAGAACCAACTATCAGATCCGGATCCGGGGAAAGTCGAAGATTTTCCATATCAATCTCTTGCGGAAATACGAAGAGAGACCCGGAGACAAGGCAGCTCACCTCATGGCAATGGCAGTTGCAGTGGAGACAGAAGTGGGAACCAGCGAGGGCAGGGAATATCCCTTGGTACACCAGGAAACCTATAGGGATGTGCAAGTGAACCCTGATCTGACCTCCCAGGAGAGGGAAAGGATAACCCAGGTTCTCAAGTCTCATAAGGAGATACTGACTGATAAACCAGGACGAACGAGGTTGGTTGAGTTCGAGATGACTTTGACCACACAGGAGCCTGTTCGCCAAAAGGTTTACCCAGTGCCATTCTCTAAAGAAAAGGCCCTGGAGGAGGAAATACAAAAACTGCTGGAGGATGACGTGATTGCACCATCCACATCCCCATACAATGCGGGGGTAGTTTTGTTACGCAAACCAAGTGGAGAACACAGGTTGTGTATAGATTACCGACTGCTGAACAGTCATACACAGTTTCAGGTGGAACCTTTGCCGAATCCAACTCAGTTATTCGCTAGGCTCCATAAGGCTCGGTACTTTTCAAAGGTGGATCTGAGTCGGGGGTACTATCAGATACCAGTCAAACCGGAGATTCGACCACTGTTAGCTTTCAGTACACCCAGTGGACACTACGAATTCAAGGTCATGCCCTTTGGACTCAGCAATGCACCTAGTGTGTTTACACGCATGATGAGGACTTTACTAGATCCGTTACAGGATCCGTCCATCATCTCATTCATGGATGATATTCTGATTTCCAGTGACAGCTTGGATGACCACTTACAATCCTTGGAGAGAGTGTTTAATAGGCTCAAGGAAGCAGGGCTTACTGCTCGTCCAACCAAGTGCATGATTGGTTACCAGACTCTGGAATTTCTAGGTCACACCATCACTCCAGGACACATTGTTCCCAGAAGAGAAGAACCTGGAGAAAATCAGAAATGCACCAAGGCCAAAAACGAAGAAGGATGTGCGATCTTTTCTCTCGTTGTGTGGGTTCTACCACAAATTTATCCCACATTTCACTGAACTGGGAGCTCCGTTGACGGAAACCTTGAAAAAGGGATTACCGGATCAAATCATTTGGACACCAGAATGTGAGAATGCCTATAGTCAGTTAAAGGAGGCCTTGGTCAGCAAACCTGTATTACAGCTCCCTGACCTTTCCAAACCATTTGTGTTGAGAACGGATGCGAGTGCGATTGGAATTGGAGCCGCTTTGTTACAGGAAGGAAAAGACGATGCTTCGGTTTTGAAACCTGTGGCATACGCAAGTAAGAAACTTCTACAGGCGGAGAGGAATTATTCAACCGTCGAGAGAGAGTGCTTGTCCCTCGTATGGGCAGTGCAAAAATTTCAGCCATATTTGTATGGAGTTAAGTTTCGGGTCAGTCGGATCATCAGCCCCTGATGTTCCTGGCTACTTCTCAGAAGCTCAACGCACGTTTGATGCGGTGGTCGTTGTTACTTCAACCGTATAATTTCACAGTAGAGTACATTCCTGGGAAGGAAAATGTTGGAGCGGACTTCTTGTCAAGACACCCAGCTCCTGAAGAAGAGGAATGAATCATCTGGATTTAACTCATGGTGGAGAAGAGTGAGATGGACTACTCTCTTAAGAGGGGGCCTATGTCACGAGCGCCATGAGTTAACCAGATAATAATACCGACGTTTGCGTGGCGTATATTTTCTAGGCCACAACAGTCGTACTAACAGAGTAAACACAGCTGTACAGGTTACATCGTGTCAGCCCATATACACATTTGGTGGTGAGTGAGTAGGAATGGATACACAGAGTTGGCAGTTCATTAACAAGTAGAATCACATATATTGTCAGCTTAGGATATGGAATGGTTCCGTTTGTCATCTATACGGCCGGACATCAGACGAAAATGGCTGCTGGGATTGTCACCACGGAACAGAAGATTGACAAGTTTGTCAACATTTGAATGCAGATGGAAGCCGTGAGATCACAGGGGCAGATGTAAAACGGAAGTACCTAGTACGGAAAACAGTGCATCTGTCAATTCTTGGTTTCCGGCACATCAAGATGATTGGCAGCTTGGTATCGAAACTCTTTGTTGGGAGTATACAGAAACTAGCTGGCTTGTTTTGAGAATCTAGGCAATTACTGACAACTTTGACAGGATTTAAGCCAGGAAAATAGTTCTTGACAGGGGATGATTTGCCACTGTGCCACCTGTGTGGGGGAGTAAAGGATAACGTCACGTGGCCAACTTTGGTAGTTTGCCATATAAACTCGAGTTGAGATCAACTAGGGTGGACTTGAATAATGCTCTAGTCAGAGTGCCAGGGCACTGCAGTGCCTAGTGGAAATAATATCTACCGTGTGTTAATTAGTGACTTAATTTTACACGTGCCTATAATGGCAGATGTAGATATGATTGATAGGACTGCAGTAGTGCCATTTAAGGTATAACCTATTATAATATATTCGTTATAATTACTTTAGGCAGTAGCCTTGTTAAACTATAGTGTGATGATTAGCACTGTTAGTGGAAACTAGCTAGAGTAGTGAAGTGATACTTGGCTCTGTTAGCTAGAATAGATTAGTGAAGTGTTGATAAGCTTTACTAGTTGAGAATTGAGTAATGAGGGATAATTGGGATCTTCCCGTAGGTGTCCCTGGTGGGCGGGGTTCCGCATTCTGTTTGCTGATATTTTTCTTTGTCATAGCCTGATTCGACTCTAGGTGGGTAGCTAATCTGCTCTATGACTAAGTCTAGTTAGCTAAAGATCATTAAGCAAGGTGATAGGCTTACACTCAGCCGAAGGGATCAGTGACTAGTACTATCACCAGATGTGTTGTTTCTATCCTAGGTTCCCTACCAGATCCAAGGAAACTCTACAAGTTTTGGGAAAGAATTAAAAAACCCATTCTGAAGAACACCAGTTCAAGAGTCAATAAAGTTGCATACAGAAACGTAACTTACGCTAGAAGGAAATTGATTCATCAAAGAGAGTGATGCATACTGATGCACCACACAGCATCAGACAGTAGTAACGAACCGAGAACCGGCTAAGAGTACCTAGTGTTAGTACAGTAACAATTAACATTAGTAATTAGCACTTATGGACTGAATGGTTCGATGTGCAACGAGGATGATCTGTCGACTAACTAACTAACTAACTAACTGCGTACACACTACAAAAGACTTGTGCAGTTTGTTAAGGAACGTTAGGAACGGACATTGTGTAGAGTGCAACCGGTCCATGATTAACTGTTAATACCACCGGTGTCTATTTCGGATGTTCATGAAATTGGATTACCAGAGGTCTACAGAGGCAAAGCAGTATCCGGCAAGATGGTTTCGGCAACGGGTGAGAAGTACATGTTCTGACGTAACGTGCTGTGGTCTATCTTTGCTGGGATCAGCTGACTGGGTTGCTGTCTGAGAGTCAGAGTCTACACACTTTATAGAACACGTCACACATTTTCTTCACATACACGTCTCATATACGTTACACTTTTATTTTAATAAATTAATCTTTATTAATTTCTAGAAGCAAGAGTTGTTGAGTATGTTGCGTTGGGGAAGTATGAGAAGGGGGCATAGTACGACAGTGTGAGAGTGATAGGAAAAGGTGTCCATAGGCTGATGGAGTGTGTTGGACGGAAGCTGGTGGATTCTCCAGAATATTGAGAGGGAAAAAAAAATATTATAATGTGGGTGTCGGATCTCCTCACTCCAGGGACGACACTTTAAAGGAGGACACGACATTATTGGGGGCTCGTAAACGTGATCTTTGGACAGCGGGATCTCTCGTAAACGTGATCTTTGGACAGCGGGATCTCTCGTAAACGGGATCTTTGGACAGCGGGATCTCCCGTAAACGGAATCCTTGGACAGCGAGATCTCCTGCAAGCAGGAACCTTTTGACAGTGGGATCTTCTGACAACGGGGTCTTTTGACACGGGATCCTTAGTTATAAGAGGGAGATATCATTTTGGAGAATCCAGCTAGAGTGAATGTGGATAGGGGTTAGGACTAATATCTTACCTGTTCACACTTCACACGTCTGCATAGGTCTGTGGTCCTGATTCTACTCTTGTCACTGAGTGAATGTGCTGTGTGTGGTAATATCTAGATTTATAGTACTTGTTCATATATCTGTATAGTAATTTGCAGTTATATTGTACTAGACCTGCTAGCTTACCTCTCTGTATAATGGCCACCCCTAAACTTAGCACGTTAGAATTAAAGGCAAGGGGGGAAGAAATGGGATTGGCGGGGTCTGCTCTAACGGATTACATACAGGAAGTGGAGAGAGAGTATCGTCAAGCAGAAAGGGAAGATCGAAAGGCCGAGCTGGAATTGAGAAGGATGGAATTGGAAGCTGAGCAAGCAGCTAGGAAATTGGAAGCTGAGCAAGCAGCTAGGAAATTTGAAGCTGAGCAAGCAGCTAGGAAATTAGAAGCTGAACAGGAAGCACAGAAAAGGGAGCACGAGTACCGGATGAGGGAACTCGAGTTGAAGAGTCAATCTAATGGAGAAACTGAGGGAGCAGTTGGAGGTTCCTCCATCCCAGGATCAACACCAGTAGGTGGACATGGGTACCATGCTATGAAGTTTCCTTTAGCGGTCTACGAGGAGGACAAAGAGAAGATTGACCAATACCTTCAACGCTTCGAGGCTATGTCAGTTGCTATGGGTCTGGAGCGTAACAAATGGAATCTTAAGCTATCCCAGGGATTACGCGGGACGGGATACGAGGTTTATACTCGCCTGCCACCAGGACATGAGAACAATTATGATGAGTTAAAGACGGCTCTGCTGAAACGATTCGAGGTTACGTCACATACCTACCGGAAAAAATTTCGAGCAGCGAAACGAGAACCGGGAGAGTTGTTTGCCGCCTACAGTTTGCGTCTTAAATCTTATCTCCATAAGTGGATGGATTTGGCTGGGTTCGCACATGACTATGAGAGTCTGGAAGAGCTCATGGTGGTCGACCAGCTGAAGAAGCAAATGTCTAAACCTCTCAGGACGTTCCTGGGAGAACAAGGAGCGGAACGTATTGACCTCGTGACTAAATTAGCAGAACGGTTCGTCGAGGTACATGGGGAGGCAGGGGAAAACCTTTCCACCAACACCAAAAGTCAAGAGAAACATGACAAGAAGAAAGCCAAAAACTCAGGAACCAAAAAGTGGGAACCTTATGTGCAAAAATCAGAGGATAGTTCAGAGAAGAAGAAGGAGGGAAGCAAGAGCACTTCAAGCTCTACACCTAAACGACCGTGGTCGGAGAAGTGGTGTTCAATTTGTAAGTCACCCTCTCACAATACGAGGGACTGCAAATCGAAGGCTAAGAACCCTCACTTTGCAGCATGTCAAGTGACTTCCAAGGAGGTTGTCACGGAAAATGCCAAGGTCAACAAGGAAGCTCGCCACCAGGAGAGCTCATTCAAGTCCGACAATAGAAAATCTAGGACAGGGAAATGGTGCAACCAATGTCAGTCAAACACGCACAATGCTATTGACTGCAGGGGAAAGTCAGGAGACACTCAATTCGTCGTGTGCTCAGGGAAACCTAAGGTGGAGCCCACCGAACAGGTCGAGGCCGAGGAAGAGACTCCAGACCAGGAAAAACCACCTGTAGTGGAATTGGTAGAGGTTAACGGTCGTCAAGTGGAGTGTTTATACGACACAGGACTGGACGGGGAGGCCGTGATTTCTGCGGATCTGGTACATCCAGAACAATTCACAGGTGAAACCTTGGATATACAGCCTGCACAGAAGAGTGCTGTAGTCATGAAGTTGCCCATTGCTAATGTGGAGATTCGGTCAAGGTACGTCACCGGCACCATCAAGGCCGCTGTATTGACCGATCCCATTTTTCCAGTCATCCTAGGTTGCCGGTATGTCTTTCTGGGAATGCCCAGGGAGCCAATCCATATGGGAGCAATGCAGACTCGCTCTCAGACGAAAACGGAAGAGGCAGACGCAATTGTGACTAACCCAATGCCGGGGGAGCTACGAACTGCCCAGAGTGAGGATGATACTTTACGTCCTTGCTACAAAAAGCTGCAGAAAAGTGCTGATCCACCAGGACGGGGGCAGTACTACATGAAGAATAGGATACTCTACAGGAGAGCAGGAAGGGGAGACAACCTATACGGTCAGTTGGTCGTCCCGAAAGCTCATCGGTCCCAGATTCTTCATATGGGGCATACCATCTCCTTTAGTGGACACATGGGGATTGCCGCCACCATGCAGCGGATTTCCTGCCGCTACTATTGGCCGGGAATGACAGATGATGTGCGTCGGTATGTGAAGTCATGCCCTGAGTGCCAGAGGGTGGCACCGAAACACTGGACAGCACCGGTGATGTTGGGTGAGATGCCCATCATGAACTCTCCTTTCGAGAGGATAGCCATCGATATCGTGGGTCCACTTCCCAGGACTAGGAAGAGGAACATGTATATACTCACAATGGTGGATTGCTGTACAATGTGGGGTGAGGCTATACCGTTGACCACGATTGACTCGAAAAGAGTGGCGGACGCACTGATGGAGGCCTTTACCAGATTAGGCTTTCCGGATCAAATTCTGACGGACTAATGGATCTCAGTTTTGTGGAAAACTCATGGAGGAGGTATTTAGGGTGTTTCACTCTAACCACATACATACCAGCCCTTACCACCCTCAAGCCAATGGACAAGTAGAGCGTTTCAACGGCACGTTGATGACAATGCTCAGGAAACTAGCGCAGGAAAAACCTGATAGGTGGGATGAATATATCCCAGCAGCACTCTTTGCCTATCGGGAAGTTCCTCATGGCTCAACAGGACTACCACCCGCTACGTTGCTGTTTGGTCGTCCAATCAAAGGACCGTTGGAAGCCATGTTGAGGAGTTGGACTGAAGAGGGGACGTCAGAAGAAGTGATCTCATCCTATCAATACGTGGAGGAACTGAAAGAAAAACTCCACAAGGGATGGACTCTGGCAAATCAAAACTTGAAAAAGGCCAGGAAAAGACATGCGGCTTACTACAACCGTAGGTCTAAAGAAAGATCTCTAGAGGTAGGGAGATAAAGTCTTGTTGCTACTCCCAACGGGAAACAACAAACTGGAGATAGGTTGGCAAGGACCATTTCCCGTGGAAAGGGTGATATCCAGAACCAACTATCAGATCCGGATCCGGGGAAAGTCGAAGATTTTCCATATCAATCTCTTGCGGAAATACGAAGAGAGACCCGGAGACAAGGCAGCTCACCTCATGGCAATGGCAGTTGCAGTGGAGACAGAAGTGGGAACCAGCGAGGGCAGGGAATATCCCTTGGTACACCAGAAAACCTATAGGGATGTGCACGTGAACCCTGATCTGAGCTCCCAGGAGAGGGAAAAGATAACCCAGGTTCTCAAGTCTCATAAGGAGATACTGACTGATAAACCAGGACGAACGAGGTTGGTTGAGTTCGAGATGACTTTGACCACACAGGAGCCTGTTCGCCAAAAGGTTTACCCAGTGCCATTCTCTAAAGAAAAGGCCCTGGAGGAGGAAATAAAAAAACTGCTGGAGGATGACGTGATTGCACCATCCACATCCCCATACAATGCGGGGGTAGTTTTGTTACGCAAACCAAGTGGAGAACACAGGTTGTGTATAGATTACCGACTGCTGAACAGTCATACACAGTTTCAGGTGGAACCTTTGCCGAATCCAACTCAGTTATTCGCTAGGCTCCATAAGGCTCGGTACTTTTCAAAGGTGGATCTGAGTCGGGGGTACTATCAGATACCAGTCAAACCGGAGATTCGACCACTGTTAGCTTTCAGTACACCCAGTGGACACTACGAATTCAAGGTCATGCCCTTTGGACTCAGCAATGCACCTAGTGTGTTTACACGCATGATGAGGACTTTACTAGATCCGTTACAGGATCCGTCCATCATCTCATTCATGGATGATATTCTGATTTCCAGTGACAGCTTGGATGACCACTTACAATCCTTGGAGAGAGTGTTTAATAGACTCAAGGAAGCAGGGCTTACTGCTCGTCCAACCAAGTGCATGATTGGTTACCAGACTCTGGAATTTCTAGGTCACACCATCACTCCAGGACACATTGTCCCAGAAGAGAAGAACCTGGAGAAAATCAGAAATGCACCAAGGCCAAAAACGAAGAAGGATGTGCGATCTTTTCTCTCGTTGTGTGGGTTCTACCACAAATTTATCCCACATTTCACTGAACTGGGAGCTCCGTTGACGGAAACCTTGAAAAAGGGATTACCGGATCAAATCATTTGGACACCAGAATGTGAGAATGCCTATAGTCAGTTAAAGGAGGCCTTGGTCAGCAAACCTGTATTACAGCTCCCTGACCTTTAAAAACCATTTGTGTTGAGAACGGATGCGAGTGCGATTGGAATTGGAGCCGCTTTGTTACAGGAAGGAAAAGACGATGCTTCGGTTTTGAAACCTGTGGCATACGCAAGTAAGAAACTTCTACAGGCGGAGAGGAATTATTCAACCGTCGAGAGAGAGTGCTTGTCCCTCGTATGGGCAGTGCAAAAATTTCAGCCATATTTGTATGGAGTTAAGTTTCGGGTTCAGTCGGATCATCAGCCCCTGATGTTCCTGGCTACTTCTCAGAAGCTCAACGCACGTTTGATGCGGTGGTCGTTGTTACTTCAACCGTATAATTTCACAGTAGAGTACATTCCTGGGAAGGAAAATGTTGGAGCGGACTTCTTGTCAAGACACCCAGCTCCTGAAGAAGAGGAATGAATCATCTGGATTTAACTCATGGTGGAGAAGAGTGAGATGGACTACTCTCTTAAGAGGGGGCCTATGTCACGAGCGCCCTGAGTTAACCCAGATAATAATACCGACGTTTGCGTGGCGTATATTTTCTGGGCCACAACAGTCGTACTAACAGAGTAAACACAGCTGCACAGGTTACATCGTGTCAGCCCATATACACATTTGGTGGTGAGTGAGTAGGAATGGATACACAGAGTTGGCAGTTCATTAACAAGTAGAATCACATATATTGTCAGCTTAGGATATGGAATGGTTCCGTTTGTCATCTATACGGCCGGACATCAGACGAAAATGGCTGCTGGGATTGTCACCACGGAACAGAAGATTGACAAGTTTGTCAACATTTGAATGCAGATGGAAGCCGTGAGATCACAGGGGCAGATGTAAAACGGAAGTACCTAGTACGGAAAACAGTGCATCTGTCAATTCTTGGTTTCCGGCACATCAAGATGATTGGCAGCTTGGTATCGAAACTCTTTGTTGGGAGTATACAGAAACTAGCTGGCTTGTTTTGAGAATCTAGGCAATTACTGACAACTTTGACAGGATTTAAGCCAGGAAAATAGTTCTTGACAGGGGATGATTTGCCACTGTGCCACCTGTGTGGGGGAGTAAAGGATAACGTCACGTGGCCAACTTTGGTAGTTTGCGATATAAACTCGAGTTGAGATCAACTAGGGTGGACTTGAATAATGCTCTAGTCAGAGTGCCAGGGCACTGCAGTGCCTAGTGGAAATAATATCTACCGTGTGTTAATTAGTGACTTAATTTTACACGTGCCTATAATGGCAGATGTAGATATGATTGATAGGACTGCAGTAGTGCCATTTAAGGTATAACCTATTATAATATATTCGTTATAATTACTTTAGGCAGTAGCCTTGTTAAACTATAGTGTGATGATTAGCACTGTTAGTGGAAACTAGCTAGAGTAGTGAAGTGATACTTGGCTCTGTTAGCTAGAATAGATTAGTGAAGTGTTGATAAGCTTTACTAGTTGAGAATTGAGTAATGAGGGATAATTGGGATCTTCCCGTAGGTGTCCCTGGTGGGCGGGGTTCCGCATTCTGTTTGCTGATTTTTTCTTTGTCATAGCCTGATTCGGACTCTAGGTGGGTAGCTAATCTGCTCTATGACTAAGTCTAGTTAGCTAAAGATCATTAAGCAAGGTGATAGGCTTACACTCAGCCGAAGGGATCAGTGACTAGTACTATCACCAGATGTGTTGTTTCTATCCTAGGTTCCCTACCAGATCCAAGGAAACTCTACAAGTTTTGGGAAAGAATTAAAAAACCCATTCTGAAGAACACCAGTTCAAGAGTCAATAAAGTTGCATACAGAAACGTAACTTACGCTAGAAGGAAATTGATTCATCAAAGAGAGTGATGCATACTGATGCACCACACAGCATCAGACAGTAGTAACGAACCGAGAACCGGCTAAGAGTACCTAGTGTTAGTACAGTAACAATTAACATTAGTAATTAGCACTTATGGACTGAATGGTTCGATGTGCAACGAGGATGATCTGTCGACTAACTAACTAACTAACTAACTGCGTACACACTACAAAAGACTTGTGCAGTTTGTTAAGGAACGTTAGGAACGGACATTGTGTAGAGTGCAACCGGTCCATGATTAACTGTTAATACCACCGGTGTCTATTTCGGATGTTCATGAAATTGGATTACCAGAGGTCTACAGAGGCAAAGCAGTATCCGGCAAGATGGTTTCGGCAACGGGTGAGAAGTACATGTTCTGACGTACCGTGCTGTGGTCTATCTTTGCTGGGATCAGCTGACTGGGTTGCTGTCTGAGAGTCAGAGTCTACACACTTTATAGAACACGTCACACATTTTCTTCACATACACGTCTCATATACGTTACACTTTTATTTTAATAAATTACTCTTTATTAATTTCTAGAAGCAAGAGTTGTTGAGTATGTTGCGTTGGGGAAGTATGAGAAGGGGGCATAGTACGACAGTGTGAGAGTGATAGGAAAAGGTGTCCATAGGCTGATGGAGTGTGTTGGACGGAAGCTGGTGGATTCTCCAGAATATTGAGAGGGAAAAAAAATATTATAATGTGGGTGTCGGATCTCCTCACTCCAGGGACGACACTTTAAAGGAGGACACGACATTATTGGGGGCTCGTAAACGTGATCTTTGGACAGCGGGATCTCTCGTAAACGTGATCTTTGGACAGCGGGATCTCTCGTAAACGGATCTTTGGACAGCGGGATCTCCCGTAAACGGAATCCTTGGACAGCGAGATCTCCTGCAAGCAGGAACCTTTTGACAGTGGGATCTTCTGACAACGGGGTCTTTTGACACGGGATCCTTAGTTATAAGAGGGAGATATCATTTTGGAGAATCCAGCTAGAGTGAATGTGGATAGGGGTTAGGACTAATATCTTACCTGTTCACACTTCACACGTCTGCATAGGTCTGTGGTCCTGATTCTACTCTTGTCACTGAGTGAATGTGCTGTGTGTGGTAATATCTAGATTTATAGTACTTGTTCATATATCTGTATAGTAATTTGCAGTTATATTGTACTAGACCTGCTAGCTTACCTCTCTGTATAATGGCCACCCCTAAACTTAGCACAGCAGAATTAAAGGCAAGGGGGGAAGAAATGGGATTGGCGGGGTCTGCTCTAACGGATTACATACAGGAAGTGGAGAGAGAGTATCGTCAAGCAGAAAGGGAAGATCGAAAGGCCGAGCTGGAATTGAGAAGGATGGAATTGGAACAAGCAGCTAAGAAATTGGAAGCTGAGCAAGCAGCTAAGAAATTGGAAGCTGAGCAAGCAGCTAGGAAATTTGAAGCTGAGCAAGCAGCTAGGAAATTAGAAGCTGAACAGGAAGCACAGAAAAGGGAGCACGAGTACCGGATGAGGGAACTCGAGTTGAAGAGTCAATCTAATGGAGAAACTGAGGGAGCAGTTGGAGGTTCCTCCATCCCAGGATCAACACCAGTAGGTGGACATGGGTACCATGCTATGAAGTTTCCTTTAGCGGTCTACGAGGAGGACAAAGAGAAGATTGACCAATACCTTCAACGCTTCGAGGCTATGTCAGTTGCTATGGGTCTGGAGCGTAACAAATGGAATCTTAAGCTATCCCAGGGATTACGCGGGACGGGATACGAGGTTTATACTCGCCTGCCACCAGGACATGAGAACAATTATGATGAGTTAAAGACGGCTCTGCTGAAACGATTCGAGGTTACGTCACATACCTACCGGAAAAAATTTCGAGCAGCGAAACGAGAACCGGGAGAGTTGTTTGCCGCCTACAGTTTGCGTCTTAAATCTTATCTCCATAAGTGGATGGATTTGGCTGGATTCGCACATGACTATGAGAGTCTGGAAGAGCTCATGGTGGTCGACCAGCTGAAGAAGCAAATGTCTAAACCTCTCAGGACGTTCCTGGGAGAACAAGGAGCGGAACGTATTGACCTCGTGACTAAATTAGCAGAACGGTTCGTCGAGGTACATGGGGAGGCAGGGGAAAACCTTTCCACCAACACCAAAAGTCAAGAGAAACATGACAAGAAGAAAGCCAAAAACTCAGGAACCAAAAAGTGGGAACCTTATGGGCAAAAATCAGAGGATAGTTCAGAGAAGAAGAAGGAGGGAAGCAAGAGCACTTCAAGCTCTACACCTAAACGACCGTGGTCGGAGAAGTGGTGTTCAATTTGTAAGTCACCCTCTCACAATACGAGGGACTGCAAATCGAAGGCTAAGAACCCTCACTTTGCAGCATGTCAAGTGACTTCCAAGGAGGTTGTCACGGAAAATGCCAAGGTCAACAAGGAAGCTCGCCACCAGGAGAGCTCATTCAAGTCCGACAATAGAAAATCTAGGACAGGGAAATGGTGCAACCAATGTCAGTCAAACACGCACAATGCTATTGACTGCAGGGGAAAGTCAGGAGACACTCAATTCGTCGTGTGCTCAGGGAAACCTAAGGTGGAGCCCACCGAACAGGTCGAGGCCGAGGAAGAGACTCCAGACCAGGAAAAACCACCTGTAGTGGAATTGGTAGAGGTTAACGGTCGTCAAGTGGAGTGTTTATACGACACAGGACTGGACGGGGAGGCCGTGATTTCTGCGGATCTGGTACATCCAGAACAATTCACAGGTGAAACATTGGATATACAGCCTGCACAGAAGAGTGCTGTAAGTCATGAAGTTGCCCATTGCTAATGTGGAGATTCGGTCAAGGTACGTCACCGGCACCATCAAGGCCGCTGTATTGACCGATCCCATTTTTCCAGTCATCCTAGGTTGCCGGTATGTCTTTCTGGGAATGCCCAGGGAGCCAATCCATATGGGAGCAATGCAGACTCGCTCTCAGACGAAAACGGAAGAGGCAGACGCAATTGTGACTAACCCAATGCCGGGGGAGCTACGAACTGCCCAGAGTGAGGATGATACTTTACGTCCTTGCTACAAAAAGCTGCAGAAAAGTGCTGATCCACCAGGACGGGGGCAGTACTACATGAAGAATAGGATACTCTACAGGAGAGCAGGAAGGGGAGACAACCTATACGGTCAGTTGGTCGTCCCGAAAGCTCATCGGTCCCAGATTCTTCATATGGGGCATACCATCTCCTTTAGTGGACACATGGGTATTGCCGCCACCATGCAGCGGATTTCCTGCCACTACTATTGGCCGGGAATGACAGATGATGTGCGTCGGTATGTGAAGTCATGCCCTGAGTGCCAGAGGGTGGCACCGAAACACTGGACAGCACCGGTGATGTTGGGTGAGATGCCCATCATGAACTCTCCTTTCGAGAGGGTAGCCATCGATATCGTGGGTCCACTTCCCAGGACTAGGAAGAGGAACATGTATATACTCACAATGGTGGATTGCTGTACAATGTGGGGTGAGGCTATACCGTTGACCACGATTGACTCGAAAAGAGTGGCGGACGCACTGATGGAGGCCTTTACCAGATTAGGCTTTCCGGATCAAATTCTGACGGACAATGGATCTCAGTTTTGTGGAAAACTCATGGAGGAGGTATTTAGGGTGTTTCACTCTAACCACATACATACCAGCCCTTACCACCCTCAAGCCAATGGACAAGTAGAGCGTTTCAACGGCACGTTGATGACAATGCTCAGGAAACTAGCGCAGGAAAAACCTGATAGGTGGGATGAATATATCCCAGCAGCACTCTTTGCCTATCGGGAAGTTCCTCATGGCTCAACAGGACTACCACCCGCTACGTTGCTGTTTGGTCGTCCAATCAAAGGACCGTTGGAAGCCATGTTGAGGAGTTGGACTGAAGAGGGGACGTCAGAAGAAGTGATCTCATCCTATCAATACGTGGAGGAACTGAAAGAAAAACTCCACAAGGGATGGACTCTGGCAAATCAAAACTTGAAAAAGGCCAGGAAAAGACATGCGGCTTACTACAACCGTAGGTCTAAAGAAAGATCTCTAGAGGTAGGAGATAAAGTCTTGTTGCTACTCCCAACGGGAAACAACAAACTGGAGATAGGTTGGCAAGGACCATTTCCCGTGGAAAGGGTGATATCCAGAACCAACTATCAGATCCGGATCCGGGGAAAGTCGAAGATTTTCCATATCAATCTCTTGCGGAAATACGAAGAGAGACCCGGAGACAAGGCAGCTCACCTCATGGCAATGGCAGTTGCAGTGGAGACAGAAGTGGGAACCAGCGAGGGCAGGGAATATCCCTTAGTACACCAGGAAACCTATAGGGATGTGCAAGTGAACCCTGATCTGACCTCCCAGGAGAGGGAAAGGATAACCCAGGTTCTCAAGTCTCATAAGGAGATACTGACTGATAAACCAGGACGAACGAGGTTGGTTGAGTTCGAGATGACTTTGACCACACAGGAGCCTGTTCGCCAAAAGGTTTACCCAGTGCCATTCTCTAAAGAAAAGGCCCTGGAGGAGGAAATAAAAAAACTGCTGGAGGATGACGTGATTGCACCATCCACATCCCCATACAATGCGGGGGTAGTTTTGTTACGCAAACCAAGTGGAGAACACAGGTTGTGTATAGATTACCGACTGCTGAACAGTCATACACAGTTTCAGGTGGAACCTTTGCCGAATCCAACTCAGTTATTCGCTAGGCTCCATAAGGCTCGGTACTTTTCAAAGGTGGATCTGAGTCGGGGGTACTATCAGATACCAGTCAAACCGGAGATTCGACCACTGTTAGCTTTCAGTACACCCAGTGGACACTACGAATTCAAGGTCATGCCCTTTGGACTCAGCAATGCACCTAGTGTGTTTACACGCATGATGAGGACTTTACTAGATCCGTTACAGGATCCGTCCATCATCTCATTCATGGATGATATTCTGATTTCCAGTGACAGCTTGGATGACCACTTACAATCCTTGGAGAGAGTGTTTAATAGACTCAAGGAAGCAGGGCTTACTGCTCGTCCAACCAAGTGCATGATTGGTTACCAGACTCTGGAATTTCTAGGCCACACCATCACTCCAGGACACATTGTTCCAGAAGAGAAGAACCTGGAGAAAATCAGAAATGCACCAAGGCCAAAAACGAAGAAGGATGTGCGATCTTTTCTCTCGTTGTGTGGGTTCTACCACAAATTTATCCCACATTTCACTGAACTGGGAGCTCCGTTGACGGAAACCTTGAAAAAGGGATTACCGGATCAAATCATTTGGACACCAGAATGTGAGAATGCCTATAGTCAGTTAAAGGAGGCCTTGGTCAGCAAACCTGTATTACAGCTCCCTGACCTTTCCAAACCATTTGTGTTGAGAACGGATGCGAGTGCGATTGGAATTGGAGCCGCTTTGTTACAGGAAGGAAAAGACGATGCTTCGGTTTTGAAACCTGTGGCATACGCAAGTAAGAAACTTCTACAGGCGGAGAGGAATTATTCAACCGTCGAGAGAGAAGTGCTTGTCCCTCGTATGGGCAGTGCAAAAATTTCAGCCATATTTGTATGGAGTTAAGTTTCGGGTCCAGTCGGATCATCAGCCCCTGATGTTCCTGGCTACTTCTCAGAAGCTCAACGCACGTTTGATGCGGTGGTCGTTGTTACTTCAACCGTATAATTTCACAGTAGAGTACATTCCTGGGAAGGAAAATGTTGGAGCGGACTTCTTGTCAAGACACCCAGCTCCTGAAGAAGAGGAATGAATCATCTGGATTTAACTCATGGTGGAGAAGAGTGAGATGGACTACTCTCTTAAGAGGGGGCCTATGTCACGAGCGCCCTGAGTTAACCCAGATAATAATACCGACGTTTGCGTGGCGTATATTTTCTGGGCCACAACAGTCGTACTAACAGAGTAAACACAGCTGTACAGGTTACATCGTGTCAGCCCATATAACACATTTGGTGGTGAGTGAGTAGGAATGGATACACAGAGTTGGCAGTTCATTAACAAGTAGAATCACATATATTGTCAGCTTAGGATATGGAATGGTTCCGTTTGTCATCTATACGGCCGGACATCAGACGAAAATGGCTGCTGGGATTGTCACCACGGAACAGAAGATTGACAAGTTTGTCAACATTTGAATGCAGATGGAAGCCGTGAGATCACAGGGGCAGATGTAAAACGGAAGTACCTAGTACGGAAAACAGTGCATCTGTCAATTCTTGGTTTCCGGCACATCAAGATGATTGGCAGCTTGGTATCGAAACTCTTTGTTGGGAGTATACAGAAACTAGCTGGCTTGTTTTGAGAATCTAGGCAATTACTGACAACTTTGACAGGATTTAAGCCAGGAAAATAGTTCTTGACAGGGGATGATTTGCCACTGTGCCACCTGTGTGGGGGAGTAAAGGATAACGTCACGTGGCCAACTTTGGTAGTTTGCCATATAAACTCGAGTTGAGATCAACTAGGGTGGACTTGAATAATGCTCTAGTCAGAGTGCCAGGGCACTGCAGTGCTTAGTGGAAATAATATCTACCGTGTGTTAATTAGTGACTTAATTTTACACGTGCCTATAATGGCAGATGTAGATATGATTGATAGGACTGCAGTAGTGCCATTTAAGGTATAACCTTATTATAATATATTCGTTATAATTACTATAGGACTGTAGCCTTGTTAAACTATAGTGTGATGATTAGCACTGTTAGTGGAAACTAGCTAGAGTAGTGAAGTGATACTTGGCTCTGTTAGCTAGAATAGATTAGTGAAGTGTTGATAAGCTTTACTAGTTGAGAATTGAGTAATGAGGGATAATTGGGATCTTCCCGTAGGTGTCCCTGGTGGGCGGGGTTCCGCATTCTGTTTGCTGATTTTTTCTTTGTCATAGCCTGATTCGACTCTAGGTGGGTAGCTAATCTGCTCTATGACTAAGTCTAGTTAGCTAAAGATCATTAAGCAAGGTGATAGGCTTACACTCAGCCGAAGGGATCAGTGACTAGTACTATCACCAGATGTGTTGTTTCTATCCTAGGTTCCCTACCAGATCCAAGGAAACTCTACAAGTTTTGGGAAAGAATTAAAAAACCCATTCTGAAGAACACCAGTTCAAGAGTCAATAAAGTTGCATACAGAAACGTAACTTACGCTAGAAGGAAATTGATTCATCAAAGAGAGTGATGCATACTGATGCACCACACAGCATCAGACAGTAGTAACGAACCGAGAACCGGCTAAGAGTACCTAGTGTTAGTACAGTAACAATTAACATTAGTAATTAGCACTTATGGACTGAATGGTTCGATGTGCAACGAGGATGATCTGTCGACTAACTAACTAACTAACTAACTGCGTACACACTACAAAAGACTTGTGCAGTTTGTTAAGGAACGTTAGGAACGGACATTGTGTAGAGTGCAACCGGTCCATGATTAACTGTTAATACCACCGGTGTCTATTTCGGATGTTCATGAAATTGGATTACCAGAGGTCTACAGAGGCAAAGCAGTATCCGGCAAGATGGTTTCGGCAACGGGTGAGAAGTACATGTTCTGACGTACCGTGCTGTGGTCTATCTTTGCTGGGATCAGCTGACTGGGTTGCTGTCTGAGAGTCAGAGTCTACCCACTTTATAGAACACGTCCCACATTTTCTTCACATACACGTCTCATATACGTTACACTTTTATTTTAATAAATTAATCTTTATTAATTTCTAGAAGCAAGAGTTGTTGAGTATGTGGCGTTGGGGAAGTATGAGAAGGGGGCATAGTACGACAGTGAGAGAGTGATAGGAAAAGGTGTCCATAGGCTGATGGAGTGTGTTGGACGGAAGCTGGTGGATTCTCCAGAATATTGAGAGGAAAAAAATATTATAATGTGGGTGTCGGATCTCCTCACTCCAGGGACGACACTTTAAAGGAGGACACGACAGCGTCCCATCTCACTACCCAGAGACAACACTACACACGGGCGTCTCATCTCACTGCCCAGAGACAACACTACACACGGGCGTCCCATCTCACTACCCAGAGACAACACTACACAAGGGCGTTCGATCTCACTACCCAGAGACAGCACTACACACGGGCGTCTGATCTCACTACCCAGAGACAACACTACACACGGGCGTTCGATCTCACTACCCAGAGACAACACTACACACGGGCGTCTGATCTCACTACCCAGAGACAACACTACACACGGGCTTTCGATCTCACTACCCAGAGACAACACTACACACGAGCGTCCGATCTAACTACCCAGAGACACCACTACACATGGGCGTCCGATCTCACTACCCAGAAACAACACTACACACGGGCGTCCGATCTCACTACCCAGAGACAACACTACACACGGGGGTCCGATCTCACTACCCAGAGACAACACTACACACGGGCGTCCGATCTCACTACCCAGAGACAACACTACACACGGGCGTCTGATCTCACTGCCTAGAGACAACACTACACACGGGCGTCCGATCTCACTACCCAGAGACAACACTACACACGGGCGTCCGATCTCACTACCCAGAGACAACACTACACACGAGCGTTCGATCTCACTACCCAGAGACAACACTACACACGGGCGTCCGATCTCACTGCCCAGAGACAACACTACACACGGGCGTCCGATCTCACTACCCAGAGACAACACTACACACGGGCGTCCGATCTCAATACCCAGAGACAACACTACACACGGGCGTCCGATCTCACTACCCAGAGACAACACTACACACAGGCGTTCGATCTCACTACCCAGAGACAACACTACATACGGGCGTTCGATCTCACTGCCCAGAGACAACACTACACACGGGCGTTCGATCTCACTACCCAGAGACAACACTACACACGGGCGTTCGATCTCACTACCCAGAGACAACACTACACACGGGCGTCCCATCTCACTACCCAGAGACAACACTACACACGGGCGTTCGATCTCACTACTCAGAGACAACACTACACACGGGCGTCTGATCTCACTACCCAGAGACAACACTACACACGGGCGTCTGATCTCACTACCCAGAGACAACACTACACACGGGCGTCCGATCTAACTACCCAGAGACACCACTACACACGGGCGTCCGATCTCACTACCCAGAGACAACACTACACACGGGCGTCTGATCTCACTACCCAGAGACAACACTACACACGGGCGTTCGATCTCACTACCCAGAGACAACACTACACACGGGCGTCCCATCTCACTACCCAGAGACAACACTACACACGTGCGTCCCATCTCACTACCCAGAGCCAACACTACACACGGGCGTCCCATCTCACTGCCCAGAGACAACACTACACACGGGCGTCCCATCTCACTACCCAGAGACAACACTACACACGGGCGTTCGATCTCACTACCCAGAGACAACACTACACACGGGCGTCTGATCTCACTACCCAGAGACAACACTACACACGGGCGTTCGATCTCACTACCCAGAGACAACACTACACACGGGCGTCTGATCTCACTACCCAGAGACAACACTACACACGGGCGTCCGATCTCACTACCCAGAGACACCACTACACACGGGCGTCCCATCTCACTACCCAGAGACAACACTACACACTGGCGTCCGATCTCACTACCCAGAGACAACACTACACACGGGGGTCCGACCTCCCTACCCAGACAACACTACACACGGGCGTCCGATCTCACTGCCCAGAGACAACACTACACACGAGCGTCCGATCTCACTACCCAGAGACAACACTACACACGGGCGTCCGATCTCACTGCCCAGAGACAACACTACACACGGGCGTTCGATCTCACTACCCAGAGACAACACTACTGAAAACAAAGGTAAAAACAGGAAGCAAGGACCACTTACTTCTGCTACGGTGATGTGAGGAGAAGAGCGCAAACCCTGACTGCGTAGGGCCAAAGAAGAAAATGAATAAAGAGAAAGAACCTCTCACCGTCCTCGGTTAACAAGAATAGAAAAGAATTAAGGTTTAAGAAGATCCCAAGGTGGGCCGACAGGGGATTAGAACAATATTCTCCAATCCCAGACAAAGAATTACTCCGAGGGCTGTTCTAACACCAATGACTATAACACTAGAGTCTATCAACTAAACAACAAAGTAAGAGTAACACAAGCATCATTTGTTTATTAAACTTCTAAACTTCACAATAATATACAGACATGTAGCATCAACAAAGAAATTAGGATACAGCAAAAATCAAACAGCAAAGAGACTAACCTAACAAACCAAATTCCTAAATGTAGCAAAAACTTCTAATCCAGTGAAAGCTACAAATCTACCAAACACTAATTCACCAACAACTGATCCACTAAAACTAATTTAACAAAAACTTCTAGTCCACCAAAAACTAATTTATCAAAAACTTCTAGTCTACTAAAAACTAATTTATCAAAAACTTCTAGTCTACTAAAAACTAATTTATCAAAACTTCTAGTCTACTAAAAACCCAGGAAAATCTAAAATCTAAAACTAGAATTCTGGCTTTTCCACTGCAAAACTTCAGGGTCTAACTACTAAACACACATTAGAAATAGGCATTGGCGCCTAGTCACTCAGTGTGGTGGACTACGGAAAAAGGGCCAGTTCTACCTGTGCGGGGCCTTATATATTGGGGTCCCAGAGTTCCAGACCAATCAGACGCCCTCTTGCAGAATTCCACCATCATCGCGAGCCGAGTACATTATTCCCCATCTTTAACTGTTGTCGTCCCAGACAACTGAACATTACACCCCTAGTGCCTTGGGTAAAGGAGGGATAATTTCTGACCCCTACTTTATAGTCCTCCACTATTGATGGAGCTCAAAAAAAAATTTCCTATCCTCACCAGACATCACCCATCAAGTAAAACACCCCAAAACTGTACATCAGGTACCAACAAGAATAATGGTCACATGCAAATACAAGGCACATTTACATTGATACCAGTCATTATTCATGACTAAACTAATATCAGCAGTAAAAACAATAATGCAATCAACAGGGAGACAGTCTCCTGCCACCTTAGTGTTCACAATATTATACGAACAATTACAAAAACAATGAATTCCCCCTCTTTAACTGTTGTCGTTTCGACAACCAGACCATACGTCCCTGGTACACTTACCAAACAAGTAGTTATCTTCACACTTCTATGCCCTGATAATTCTATGCCAGGGAACACATCTCTCAGCAACAACAAAAAAACCTGTCACTCTTGAGGACACTGCCCTCAACACCTGAACTGCTGGTTACATCCCTAAACAGTACCATTATAAAACAATTTACTCATTCTACCCAGATTTATAATGTGAAACAGTATACATGTACGTCACCAGTCATCAATAAGTCCAAAATAACATTAATAACATATAAGCATAAGCCATCCTTATACTAGTACAAGTTAATACTCAGTGATCAAATTAACATCAGTGAGGAGAAATAGTCCCTCTGCTACATGAGCAATCATAACAAAATGAATACAACCCTCACTTTTTACATAAAAATAATTAAACAATCATAAAAGTTACACAAACAATAAATCAGCAACCTTTATACAGTTTACCACTTGCCTCAACACTGAACATTTGAAACAAAATGTATTCAAAAATAACATCATCTATCTCTTCTAAGACGGATTCTCTCTGATCGCCTCACATTCAAGTCTCCTGGCTCAAACATGTACCAGTCACTTCTTGGCGGTCTATCCCGTGGTTCCTCAACCTCTGCCACGACAGGCAATTCGGGTAGTCTTATCGTCGCCTCCGGTACCTCAATTACCGCATCTTTCTCACACCGCTTTAACTCGTGTCCTGCTGCTCTAATGTCAGGTCCATTCTCTCCCACTCTTCTAATAACATATGGGCCTCCTGATGCTTTTGGGACCTGCACCACTGTATATTTATCTACAGACCACTGGTCTTTAATCTTGCACCTCTCTGTATAGTGGACTCTCTTCCTAACTACTTCTCCTATGGTTAGCAATTTAGAGGATGATGTCTTGTCACATCTCTCTTTCCTTACAGCAGCTAACTTTCTTAACTGTTCGCCTGCCCTAACATGCGCATTACGCAGACGGGAAAGATGTCCAGTCACCCAGTTCTCAACATTTGGTTCCCCATCATTACAATCACTATCATCACTAGCATCTAGCATGAAATCTACTGGCAATCTGGGTTCTATTCCAAACACTAAGTAGTACGGGGAGTAACCTGTGGACGAGTGGGGCGTAGAGTTATAAACTAACAAAACCTCAGCTATATGTTCAGACCATTTCCTTTTCTGGCTTGCCTCTAGTGGCCTCAGAAGATCATGTAGGGTCCTATTAAACCTTTCGCACTGACCGTTCCCTTTTGGATTGTAACTCGTGGTACGGCTCTTTTGAATCCCGTACACTCTACAGAGTTCTGCAATCACAGCCGATTCAAAGTTCCTGCCTTGATCTGAATGGAGTCTATGGGGTACACCTAAATACAGAAACCATTTCTCCACCAGAACTTTTGCAACTGTCGAGGCCTTCTGATCCCTTGTGGGAACAGCAACTGTAAATTTGGTGAAAACATCTGTAATGACCAACACATTTTCATACCCCCGACTATCCTTCTCTAACATAGTAAAATCCATGGTCACCACCTCAAAAGGCCTAGATGCTAATAAATTACCTGAAGGACCCTGCAGTTTAATATGGGGTGGTTTAGCAATATTACACCTCTGGCATCTTTTACAAAACAGCTCAACATCTTTCGTGATGCCAACCCAATAACATCTACTTCTAAGGATTTGTATCATCCTATCTCTGCCCTGATGGCCGGTGCTGTGCACCGATTCTAACACTCTCTGCTTCAATGCATCAGGTACCACTAATTGAGAAATCCACCCTCTACCTGGCCTCTTTAATTTCCTGTACAACAACCCATTAATCACACTCAACCTCTTTCGCTGCTTCAACAAGCTTTTGGTTTCAGGGGGTAAACCCCTCATCTCTATCTTACTCAGTCTCACACTCTCACTCACACAAGTTAACACTTTATACACATGCACATCTTCTGCTTGTAGTTTTATCAACTCTTCAGCTGAATATGATGGTAATGATAACAGTGGCACATTACCCACAGGGTTATTCTGTCTATCTACATCTACAATCTCTCCTATCCTAGCAGTTCTTAAGTTTGGACTAACTGGTGTAGCAGCTATGTGACTGATTGGAATGTCACCTTCTTCATCTGATCTTCCTGGGGCTTCAAAAGGGTAGCGGGACAAATAATCAGCATTTCCATTAGCACGACCTGGTTTGTGCTTAATGGTGTAGTCAAACATCGACATCTGTGCTATCCATCTCTGCTCAATGGCACCCAATTTTGCCTTTTGCCACAAAGCTAAATTCCTACTATCTGTAAAAACTTCTACTTTAGTACCTAAAAGATAACTTCTAAACTTCTCAGTCATAGCCCACTTCAATGCAAGTAACTCAAGCTTAGAACTGCTTTTAGCGTTTCGTTCTGAGGGGCGAAGTGTGCGGCTAGCGTAAGCTAAGACTCTTTTCTTACCATCTTGAATTTGTGAGAGGACAGCACCTAAACCCTGGTATGAGGCATCTACCTCCAATATGAACTGTAATGAGAAGTCTGGGAAGCCCAAAAGGGGTGTTGATGTCAGAGCCTCTTTTAATCGATTAAACGCCTCGTCACACTCTGGAGTCCACAACCGCCCTATGGGTCCTTTCTTCTTCTTAGTATCACCGGTTTGCTGCTGGTTGAGTTGGCCCACCAGCTCATGTAGTGGTCTTGCAATATTAGCAAACTTTGAGACAAACCGTCTATAATAACTGGCTAACCCTAGAAATGACCTAAGTTCTGTCTGAGTTCTGGGCACAGGTGCTTCTTTTATGGCTGCAACTTTATCATCCATGGTACCAATGCCTTCTTCTGAAATGGTGTGCCCTAAAAACTCAACCTTTTTCTGACAAAAGTTACACTTTTCAGGATTTAGTTTTAGCCCAATGGACTGCAGTCTCTCAAACACTTTCTCAAGCCTACTCAAATGCTCTGAAAAATCCCCAGAAAACACCAAAATGTCATCAAGGTATACCAACAAGATCTGGAAAAAATAGTCATTCAGAGAGCATTGCATTAACCTCTGGAAGCTGCTCGCGGAGTTTGCAAGTCCCATTGGCATACGCGTATACTCATACAAACCAAACGGGGTGGTAAAAGCAGTCTTCTCTTGATCCTCTGGCTTCATGGCCACCTGGTAATACCCACTTGCAAGATCTAAAGTTGAAAATAATTTGGCACCACCCAGGGCATCTAGATACTCATCTACTCTAGGGAGAGGGTATGCATCTTTCTTTGTCCTAACATTTACAGCCCGATAATCGACACATAACCTAAGTCTACCATCCTTTTTTCTCACGAGGACCACCGGAGAAGCCCAAGGACTGGAACTTTCCTTAATTATCTGACTATCTAATAAACCTTGGAGATGATCTTGTACTTCTCTATAAAATGCTGGGGGAATTCTCCTATAAGGCTGCTTGATGGGGGTCTCATCTGTCAACTGGATGCTATGGGTTACCCTATCTGTATAGCCTATGTCAGTATCTCCCTTGGCAAAAAGACTATCATACCTAACTAATAACTCCTCTAACTTCTTCCTATCTCTATCACTACCCTCAAAACCGCTCAAATCTACAGGGCACCTAACATCATCTTTCTCTCCGGCATACGGCCGTGTTGAAACCTCAACTTCCTGAGCACTTACCATTTTGAAATGGTTGGTCAAATCTACAGTAGCATCTGAAATATCCCCAACTTGAGTACCCTTCGACAAGGATATATCTTCATCCCCCAGATTGACCACTTGGACTTGGCATACGCCCCGTCTCAAGGTAGTCAAAGTGTGGGAGAAAAGCAAACCCTTGTGCTCCAAGTCTCGAGTTGGGCTGAAAATGACATGCATATTTTCACGCACAAATCTTACACATTTTACACTAACTGCAGTGATGGAGCGGGCAGGTACGCAAACTCTATTGTCAACAAACACTTTAACACCGTCCAGTCCGACTCCAGGAATCTCCTCCGCTGTGCTGCTCCAATTAAGAAACCTACACAGATTCGGCACTGACTGTAAAATGTTCGTGCCAATAATGCCAGGCACTCTTCTCTCCCCATTGTCCATGTCTTTGGTGACAAACACCCCACAGTCCTTCACTTGTGTCCCACCCAACACAATGTCACACACAAAGTACCCCACATATGGAATCACTACGCCATTTGCGGCCGTCAACCTAACGAATTGTCCTTCCTTTAGGACATAGTCCTGGAACATGTCCTTGAAACAGGCCTCAGTGATGGTGGAAACCTGAGAACCTGTATCGATGACACACTGGACACTCTTGCCACCTATTAAAACAGTCTCTTCGGGCCTACCACCCACAATTTTAATGTCCGAGCCATGACGCTCCCCTTCTAATACCTGGCTCCCAGCCTTAGAGGGGTCCCGTTTAATGCTTGTCTGCACTCGCGTCTCAAGTGACCAACCCGATTGCATCGCCAGCAACGTGGCACTTGATGTTGTTGATCGCTGGTGGTGAGTCTGTTCAGCCTGGCACCAATCTCAGACATCTCCCTCTGAAGAAAGTCAATTTCACCCTGCCTGGAAGTAAACTCAGTTCTTGGTGGTACTCGAGCTGGCTCAGTATGTGCAGGCCTACATTCTACCGTTTGTGGGACTACCTCAGCCTGCACCGGCCCATACCGCCCCTGCTGAAACTCAACTTTCACTGCTGAAGGTACGCTTGACTGAATTTCCCCAGTGTTCTCATTTCTGGCTCTCACCTCTACCTCTCTGATTTCAGCACCTAGTGGGGCCCGCACACCTTCCCACTGTTTGTGCGCACTCCCTGACTTGAAGAAAAGTCACAGATGAATCTTGTGCGATCTTTTCTTTTAGGACAGTTTGGGTGAAACTGTCCCTTATGCCAGCCACAAACTGGTCTCGAAGGGCCTCCCCATCCAACACAGGGACACCTTGCGTTTCCTGGGCCTTCACTACCCTCTTGAACTCAGCATTGACCCTATGGGAGAAGTCATGGACTGTCTCCCCAGCTCGCTGGCGTATTGTGAATAACGTTGCCAGGAGCTCCCGTAGACTCTTCTTCTCACCATATATCTTCAGCAAGGCCTGTAGCATGGCCTCGGGATCTTCCTCAGAAGCATGGAGTTCCAACTCCCTCCTGACAGGACTGGTTATGCTGTCGAAAATAACATCCACCTTATCGAACAGTCTCTAACATGCCAGCCCTCCAAGCTGACCTCACCTCCCTGACGTACTCTTCTACCGATGGCCCACCTTTCTCCCCAAAACACCGAACAGGCTTTCTGGTTGGTACTACAACGTACCTCAAAGCCTCAGTGAGCTCGCGTGGTGGAGCATCCACTGGGCGGGGATCTTCGGTTCCCATCGTAGAAACTGGCGGCGACTCGTCTTCTTCAACTCTCACTGCCGCACGAGTACTTCTGGTCTCCATCTTGAGGACAAGATACTATGCTACGGGTGGTTCTGCAATGGAGCCTAACTAGCTAACCTGGGTTTTGCTATCTCTAGAAGACTATTACCAACTATACCAAAAATGAACCGACACAGAAACCAACTAAAGACCTCAACTAAAACAATCACTTGGTACCAAAACAATCCTACCAGAATAATTCTAAGGCTGTCACTATCCTGGTTCAGGCTCGCCACTTGAAAACAGAGGTAAAAACAGGAAGCAAGGACCACTTACTTCTGCTACGGTGATGTGAGGAGAAGAGCGCAAACCCTGACTGCGTAGGGCCAAAGAAGAAAATGAATAAAGAGAAAGAACCTCTCACCGTCCTCGGTTAACAAGAATAGAAAAGAATTAAGGTTTAAGAAGATCCCAGGGTGGGCCGACAGGGGATTAGAACAATATTCTCCAATCCCAGACAAAGAATTACTCCGAGGGCTGTTCTAACACCAATGACTATAACACTAGAGTCTATCAACTAAACAACAAAGTAAGAGTAACACAAGCATCATTTGTTTATTAAACTTCTAAACTTCACAATAATATACAGACATGTAGCATCAACAAAGAAATTAGGATACAGCAAAAATCAAACAGCAAAGAGACTAACCTAACAAACCAAATTCCTAAATGTAGCAAAAACTTCTAATCCAGTGAAAGCTACAAATCTACCAAACACTAATTCACCAACAACTGATCCACTAAAACTAATTTAACAAAAACTTCTAGTCCACCAAAAACTAATTTATCAAAAACTTCTAGTCTACTAAAAACTAATTCATCAAAAACTTCTAGTCTACTAAAAACCCAGGAAAATCTAAAATCTAAAACTAGAATTCTGGCTTTTCCACTGCAAAACTTCAGGGTCTAACTACTAAACACACATTAGAAATAGGCATTGGCGCCTCGTCACTCAGTGTGGTGGACTACGGAAAAAGGGCCAGTTCTACCTGTGCGGGGCCTTATATACTGGGGTCCCAGAGTTCCAGACCAATCAGGCGCCCTCTTGCAGAATTCCACCATCATCGCGAGCCGAGTACACTACACACGGGCGTTCGATCTCACTGCCCAGAGACAACACTACACACGGGCGTTCGATCTCACTGCCCAGAGGCAACACTACACACGGGCGTTCGATCTCACTGCCCAGAGGCAACACTACACACGGGCGTTCGATCTCACTACCCAGAGACAACACTACACACGGGCGTTCGATCTCACTACCCAGAGACAACACTACACACGGGCGTTCGATCTCACTACCCAGAGACAACACTACACACGGGCGTTCGA
>JACEFZ010005934.1:532500-565000 GCA_014155875.1 Cepaea nemoralis | reverse complement strand
TCCATAAAGTAAATATAAGATGGCAGGAACAATTTCGTAACGATGCAACGATAACAGATACTTTTCAAAAATATTAAACGTGAAAGAGGGAAAACATTTGTGAACGTACTATAATATAAATCACAAGTATGTTTTATTAAATTTATTTTTTGTTTATCATATATTATCATATTGTTGTTGTTGTTGTTGTTGTTGTTGTTGTTGTTATTTTTGTTGTTGTTGGTGGTGGTGGTGGTGGTGGTGGTGGTGGTGGTGGTGGTGGTGGTGGTGGTGGTGGTGGTGGTGGTGGTGGTGGTGGTGGTCGTGGCGGCGGCGGCAGCGGCGGCGGCGGCGGCGGCGGCGGTGGTGGTGGTGGTGGTGTTTTATATTGTCTTTGATTTTAAATACACAATAATAATTATCTACTTTACATACAACTGTATTTTCTTTCTTTTTTTTTTTTAAATTTTCAACACAGATTGTTTGGTGTTTGTTATGGCGCCATTTTTATATACTCGCAGCCCTAACTTTTGTGCTGAGTCAGTGCTGTTGTATGCATGTGAGGGCTAAAGAACTGTATAGAGCCTGTACTGTTGTAAGCATGTGAGGACTAAGAATCAATCAATCAATCAATCAGGTGCCGTCTCCACAATGAAGGTTGGCTACAATGGATCTCCAACACGGTCTGTCTCTCGCCTTGACTGTACATTCTATCAGCCTGATGTTCGTCCATCTCTTGATGTTATCTTCCCACTTGTATCGTTGTCTACCTCCTGCTCGCTTGCCCTCAACCTTGCTTTCCAGTATAGTTTGTATAAGAGTATCATGTCTTTTAACGTGGCCGAAATATTTCACTTGCTACGGACTAAGGCAATATGCCAATAGTCTGGTGCATATACTCTAAAGGACGTCGTAATAAACTACAGGATTTATTCAAAATTTGGGTTCCTTTGTTATTTTCTAAGCAATTGTTAATTCAGTAGTTTGCCATTGCTTTCTGAACGACCGACACTCATACCATATTTAAAATCAACGCAAAGCAGTCGCTTCCATATGGCCTGCGACTGATTTCGCGCCTGGCATGAGTGCCAGTGAGACTATGTCAATTACCCTTAAGCCACAGATGCCGGCATCAGCAGGTAGGTGAGAAATATTTCATAATATCAGGAATGTGGTTTCTACCGGGTGTTTGTAAAGTCTCACTACACTTTGTATGTAGAACACTTTTGAAAAAAATTAAGTATATGACGATATCATAAAATATGCTCCACGGTACATCGTGAAGCAATATGCAACGAATTGGGGGTTGGGGTGTCAGGCTTTGGTAGTACCTTTGGTAAGGATGGCTGTCACTCCCTTTTCAAGGGACCATCCCCCACTGGTCCAGGCCTGACATCCAGCTCATGCTTGTGGCTCCTAGTAGCTGTCAGCATGCGACAGCGGCCATCCCCCGAGCAACAACTGTGACAGGCTGGCTAAAAAAGGCGTGGGTGGCCGATTTGGTGTCAAACTGATCGGTGAATTAGGATATGCCTACCCAGCATGTGGAGACAGGATTTGGCAAACTGCGCGAAAGACACCATTCCTTATTGAACAGGCACGGCGGCGTTTACCGTGCAAAGCGTTGTGGAACGTAATGAGCACGGCAAGGCACGTAGAGCGCCCTGGTCATCCACTGCACCTGTATTCGTCTCCAGTCGTCTTGACTTGTCTTGCCACTGGACTCAGATGGACTCAGGCGAGAGTGAGGTAGACGAATTGCGCACCTCTTCCTCACTTTAATCCAATTCATCGCGCAAGTCATTCTTCATCCAAAATCATATACTGACCGGAGCAGCAGTGGGATTCTGCAGCCCCCTGAGCGACTGAGCAGCCCTCTATAGGAACACACTGCTCACTACTATAGCATGAGGAAGGGGCTAGAAAAAGAGCCCTAAACATTGTCTGCTCCATCATTACTTAACCAGCTAGCCACGGTTGGTGGATACCCTAAACTGCGGTCGACATACAAACAAAGAAAAAACAGGTAAAGCTAAAAGAGCAAACTATATTCCCTTAACAATCGGAACTTGGAATGTACGCACCCTACTTGATAGAGACGGCGTGTCGGGTCCAGAGAGACGAGCAGCATAGATTGGGAGAGAGCCGGGCGGGTACAACATCGACATTGCAGCATTGAGCGAGACACGACTTGTAGAAGACGGCCAAATCTGTGAAGTAGGTGTCGGCTACACATTTTTCTGGAGTGAAATGAAAAGCGAGGAAAGACGCCACTCGGGAGTGGGTTTTGCCATTAAGTCGGCCCTGGTTGGCAAACTAGCAGGATTTCCAAAGGCTATAAACGACAGACTTATGACAATGAAGTTGCCCCTGCTAAATGGAAGGAAGCATGCAACCATTGTGAGTGTCTACGCACCAACTATGGCGAATAAAGATTATGTCAAGAACAAGTTCTATGAGGACCTGCACAATGTATTAACATCTGTTCCCAAAGGAGACAAACTTATACTCCTTGGGGATTTCAATGCCTAGAGTAGGCACGGATCCCACCTCTTGGAGTGGCATTACTGGAAAGCACGGAGTCGGAAATTGTAACAGCATGTCCTTCAGACATGTGCCGAACACGATCTCCTGATTACCAACACAATTTTCCGTCTTCCCATGAGAAATAGGATATCGTGGATACACTCTCGCTCGAAACGCTGGCACTTCATTGACTATGTCATCGTCAGGAGGAGTGACAGACAAGACGTTCGGGTGACAAAATCCATGTGTGGTGCCGAATGTTGGACAGACCATCGTCTCATTATCTCGAAAATAAACATACACATCAAACCACCACGGCGTCCTCAAGGGATAAAAATGCAAAAAAAAAAAACAAACACACACACACACACTAAATGTCACCCGCCTAAACAGCAAGAAAATGCAGCTGTCGTTTGAAAATATGCTGGAAGACCGCCTCAAGCCTAATGCCGCAGGATGCAGAAACAGAGTGGAGAGCCCTAAAGGACATAATTTACAACACTGCTATGGAAATCCTGGGTCCAGCCCATCGAAAGCATAAAGACTGGTTTGATGAATTCCGAAGACATCACCCAATTGCTGGAGGAGACACATCTTCTCCTCAAGGCACATTTCAATGACCCATAGTCAACATGAAAAGAACATACCTTCAAGAACATTCAGAGAGTAGTGCAGCAGAAATTTCGGCACACGCGGAACTCCTGGATGTACAGTAAAGCTGATGAAATTCAAGGCTTTGCTGACAGATATGATATGAAAAACTTCTACGACTCACTGAAAGAGGTCTATGGTCCTACATCACCAGGCATAGTTCCCCTCTTCAGTGCAGATGGAGGAACATTGGTCACCGATAAGAAAGAAATCCTTCAACGCTTGGCAGAGCATTTCAGCAACATCTTAAATGCAACTTCCTTCTTCGATGATGAAACCATCAACTGCCTTCCTCAAGTTCTCACTAATGATACACTTGATGACCTGCCAACCATCGTGGAAGTAAACAAAGCCATCCAGCAACTCTCCAGCGGCAAGGCACCTGGTCCTGAGTCAATCCCAACAGAGATATACAAGGCAGGTGGGCCGGTCCTAACAGAGCAGCTTCACCAAGTCTTTACAAACATATGGGTGAACGAGACCATGCCACAAGATTTCAAGGTCGCGTCAATAGTCCACTTTTACAAACGTAAAGGAAACCGCCAATCCTGTGACAACCACCGAATCATCTTCTTGCTTTCAATTGCAGGGAAGATACTCGCCAGAATTCTTCTCAATCGCCTCACGGCCCATCTCGGTCAAGGTCTTCTTCCTGAGAGTCAATGTAGCTTCAGAAAAGAATCAGGAACTGTTGACATGATTTTCGCTGTAAGGCAGCTGCAGGAGAAATGTCAGGAACAGAACTGTGAAATGTTTTCCACTTTCATTGACCTTACCAAGGCTTTTGATACAGTCAGCAGAGAAGGACTGTAGAAGATTATGGCAAAATATGGCTTTCCACGAAAGTGTGTCCAAATAGTGCGGCTATTTCATGATGGCATGCAGGCAAGAGTACAGGAAAATGGTGAACTATATGAGCCCTTTCCTGTCACCAATGGAGTGAAGCAAGGATGTGTCCTGGCACCAACACTGTTCAGCCTCAGGTTTTCAGCCATATTGATGAATGCCTTCGAGAACGATGACATTGGAATAGACATCAACTACCGTATGGATGGAAAGTTATTCAATCTCAGAAGGCTGAAAGCTAAAACAAAAATTAACAGCGACACCGTCAGAGAGCTCCTGTTTGCTGATGATTGCGTTCTATATGCCAACCCAGAGGCAGACATGCAACACAATGTCTCAGCTTTCTCACATACCTGAGCCAACTTTGGGCTCAATCTCTACTTGGAGAAGACTGTAGTTATGTACCAGCCAGCTCCAGGGAATAATCACACTGTGCCGAATATCAAAGTGAATGGTCATAGACTAAGTGTTGTGGACAAATTCACCTATCTTGGCAGCACTGTGTCACAAGCTGCCACAATTGATGACGAAGTGAATGCAAGAATCTCCAAGGCCAGCGCGGCCTTTGGCAGACTGTACAAGAATGTATGGGACAGAACTGGAATAAGCCTGCAAACAAAGCTAAAAGTCTACAAAGCAGTTGTATTATCCACACTGCTATATGCTTGTGAAACCTGGACTGTTTATCAGCGACACGCTAGGAAATTAAACCACTTCCACACAGTCTGCCTTAGGAAGCTACTGAAGATCAAATGGCAAGACAAGATCCCAGACACTGAAGTCCTAGAAAGAGCGTCCATGCCCAGTATCCACACTCTACTAATGAAGAATCAGATTCGCTGGGCTGGTCACTTGACTCGCATGCCAGATCACAGGCTCCCTAAACGAATTGTTTACAGCGAGTTGCGTTGTGGTAAACGCTCCCAAGGAGGCCAGAGGAAACGCTTTAAAGACACTGAAAATCTCACTGAATGCTTTTGGAATTCCTCATGACACCTGGGAGACTGCAGCCAGAGACCGAAATTGGTGGCGTGCATCATTACGCAAGGGTGCAGTCACGTGAGAGGCAACCAGGACTGCAAGAGTTGTGAAGAAAAGGCAGGACAGAAAACCCACTGCAGGAAATCCTCCTCCAGAAACGTCAAGCATTCTTTGTCCACATTGTCAAAGAACATTTCGAGCCAAAATAGGTCTTATCAGCCATCTTAGAACCCACGGCTCCATACTTTCAACCCCACTGGATGAAATGAATGGTCATCATCATTCTTGATGGACAAACAACAACAAAAATGCAACGAATGGCTGTCGCTTGCTGGAGTAATTCTACACACTTTTTTTTTTTGGGGGGGGGGGGGGGGGGGGGTTTGAACAATTGTTTCGAAATGTTGGTCGATACACAGAGATGGTTGTTTAAAGATTTATAGCAAGATTTCCTGATAAACAACCTCATCATCGCATTACGGTGAGAAATTTGTTGAATAAGTTATAACGAATTACTTCATTGGTACTTTCCAGATTCCCCAAAACAGCGTTATACCATATCAGTGACTATAATTACTAATTTAATTAATTATTTAGTACATTTGTTTATGACGTTATGTACTTAACTTTTTTTCAAAATTGTTCTACATAGAAAGTGTGGTGAGACTTCACAAACACCCAACAAGTAGTACCGTTGTGTTCATTCTTATCCACACAATTAATAGGCAAATCGAGACACATGAGAGGCCAACAGAAATGTGGATTCTAGGGGACAATGCAAAGGATACAAACAATGCTGGGAGTCATCGTAGTGTGTAAATGAGATACACCTAACTTTACCTATGCATTTTTTTAACTACAATACTTTTCGGGGACAATATTCAGACACGACCATGTCAGGTGACATACTTTATCTCCGCCTGTTGCATATCTTTGACTTGGTAATTAAAACACCGGTACAGACAACTCGTGGGAAATTGGCGGTAAAGAAAAACCCGATCTGGCGGGGGGACGACAACTTTGAATATAAAACCTCTGCGCTAGTTTTATTTGTTTCAGAAGTGTTGTTATTGGAGATATTCCGGTAAAGATAATGTTCTGAATTAATGCTGTGAGCCGAACACATTAACAAACAGATAAACAAAGAAACAGTTTGCTTTCTTATTCTGTACAGAGGAACAAACAGAGAGACAGAAACAGTTTGTTTTTCTTTTTCTTTGTTTTTTGTTTACAGGAACAAACTGACAGACAAAGAAAAAGTTAGCGTTCATTTTATTTACAGAGGAACAAATAAACAGCGCAACAGGCATGTATGCTAACCACTGAACCACCGCGGCTTCGTCTCTCTCTCTCTCTCTCTCTCTCTCTCTCTCTCTCTCTCTCTCTCTCTCTCGCTTTATCTCTGTGTGTGTATATGTGTGCGTGTGTGTGTGTGTGTAAGTGTATGTTTACAGGTGTTTGTTCGAGATGATCTACTTTATTGCACCGCTGTTCACCTCAAAAGGCTTGGTCTATTAATGAAGAGCGATATACAGAAGCGGTGAAAAGAGCAGAATATCTAGAAGAAGAAAGAACCATTAAACCAAATTTAAAATATTTCCAGTCTGAAACAATGAAACAAATTTAATTATTTGGGTGATTTAATAACAGCAGATAGGCGATGTATTAAGGAACTCGAATGCAGAATAGCTAAAGCAAAGACAGCATTTGACAAGTTGAAGATTATTCTCCACAATTTATATGTTCCAATGGAGGTTCTAGAAAATAACTCATAAGAGCTATATTGAGCCAATCCTGATATACCCATGCGAATCATCAATAATTAGCGAGAAATTATGTGGAAGGCTTCGGAGATGTGGCTTTACAGAAGAAAAATGAGAACAATATGGACGGATAGAAAGACCAACGAAGACATCTCAAACAAAAAGGGAACTGGTTACTTGCATCAGAAGGGGACAGTTCACAGTTTTGAGAATGTCACGAAGGGGAAAACTGGAGTGTGTCGTCACAACGAGAATGTTGGAGGGGAAGAGAGGCAGAGGGAGACCAAGATCAAAGATACTGGCAGTTTGGCATCATGACATGGAAGGAACGTCGGTATAAGAAGCGAGGCAGAACGACAGAGGGCTGTGGACAGACGGGATCACCAACGCCATACGGACAGGACTGTAATAGGAAGAAAATATGTCACTCTAATGCCTATGCAGAACAGAGGGACTAAAATGGTATGAAAATAAATCACCAATGTGGAGAGAAGAAGACACGGTACGGGGTGTAATTGTAATGATTGTGCAGTGATTGAAAATATTGCCGGTCCAAGTTTTGTATTTACCTATTATGTTGCATGAGCTTTACGGAGGATGAATACAAAACTTGGACCGACAATATTTTCAAACACTGCACAGTCATTACAATACGCCCCATACCATAGAATAAGATGTGACGAAAATACGCTGGTGCGGGATAGGTCATGCATTAAGAAAAAAAGAGAATAGTATAATTAGAGAGTCTTTTGCCTGGAACCTACAGGCAGGACAAACGAAATAGAGAAAGACCTAAACAGACAAGGAGAAGAAGATCAGAGGCAGCAATGAGTAATATGAGGAGGGCATGGAAGAGCTGCACGAGATAGCGACAGATAATACGTCTTAGGTTTGGTGAGTTGAGGGGCTTTTCCCCAAAGGATCAGCACGACAGTGGAAACAGGTCATCAAGACACCTTGAGCCTGAACCTACACGGGGATATGGCTCTGTTGAAGAATCGAGAGTCTTTCCATCGGGTTGTAGTTTAAGCGATGTGCATGAATTGTGTCGATTCTGTGTCAAAGGGCTTACGGACGCAATTCGTAATCCCGCATCCCGCCTTCGAAACACAGCTGTGGGCGATTTGGAAGCAGACCGTCTTGCATTGGTTTTCATACAATGTTATGAGTGTCGGTCGTTAAGAAAGCAATGGCAAACTACTGAACGTAAAATTGCCAAAGAAATTAAAAACAGGGTTTAACTGCGACGTTCTGTAAAGGATATGCAACTAACTTTATCATGATTTCCTGCTAATAAATTTTGAAAAGTACAAACTTAATATCTGAGTATTAATGAATGATATTAGAGTCAGACGATGCACGAGAAGAAAACGGATTGACGACATCAAAGACATTGTACAAGTACACGGAATGACACTATCCAGTGCCACTCATTGGGCATTGGAGCATCACATTATGCCTCCTCGCGAAGCTTGGCGGAAAAAGTGGAAGATGTTGGTGAATTAATTAATGCTCAAATGAAACAAAATAAATAAAATAATAAGCGAAACAAACCGAACCCCACTACAATATCTCGACAATTGACAAAGTAAGGTTACAGTTTTTCTTCTTCTTCTTCTTCTTCTTCTTCTTCTTCTTCTTCTTCTTCTTCTTCTTCTTCTTCTTCTTCTTCTTCTTCTTCTTCTGTTGCTGCTGCCGCCGCCGCAACTACTACTACTACTACTACTACTACTACTACTACTACTACTACTACTACTACTACTACTACTACTACTACTACTACTACTACTACTACTACTACTACTACTACTACTACTACTACTACTACTCAACATCCGCTTCTTCTTCTTCTTCTTCTTCTTCTTCTTCTTCTTCTTCTTCTTCTTCTTCTTCTTCTTCTTCCTCTTCTTCTTCTTCTTCTTCTTCTGCGTCTGCTTTCGTGTGATTTTTATTTTCAATATTGTTGACAGTATATGGTTGTGCCTGTGTATAGCAGGGACCGTCTATGTGCGTGCCATTCGGCCGACATATTCGACTCCATCCTGGAATTCTATTAAACCCTAATCTATTCGAATAAGTGAAATTGTATACACATGTCTAGCTGAATTATGTGACTTGAATCATTGTGTCCCAGCATTGTTCCCTTAGACGCATAGCGGGTTAAAAGAAGGATATAAAAACCTGGACTTGAGGGCGTAAATTACAAGGACCTCTGAAGTTGGAGTAGGTTCCCCTGATGGCGAAGGACACTGTTAATAAGGAACGCTTATCCATATGAAACATGCAGTTCGGCACTTCTAGAAGTAGTGTATGGACTACGCGTGAGGTTAAAAGCGAGCGAGCGCAAAAAAAAACAACAGCAACAACATATGTGTACATTAGAATCCATAACGAGTTAAAACAGGGACATAACAACAATATGGATGTACATTAGGATCCATAACGAATTAAAACAGCGACATTATAACTATACGTATGTACATTTGAAATCATAACGGATTAAGACAAGACAGCAAAATCATATATTTGTACATAAAAAATCAAAATGGGTTAAAACAGGGACATTCAATCTATTTGTATGCATATTAAAATCTATATCGGGTCGAAACAAAGATAGAAACAAAATTATATGTTTTAACATTAGAATTCATAACGGAATAAAACAAGATAGAACACCTATATGTTTGTAAATAAGATATCAAACACGACGGCGTAAACAGGCATGAAAGTGTCTCTAGAAAACAAGACTGACCTATTTAATCCCGAATCCGTCAGCGGCTTACAGTTACGTCCCCAAACAAATGCAGTAATTCTGAGCTGCCGTGGAGGTTACCTATCACTGGCAGGTTAGCTTTGTACAGGTTGGTTGGCACAACATCGGGACAGATGGATACAGGCGACCCGACCGTTCCCATCTCTCTCTCTCTCTCTCTCTCTCTCTCTCTCTCTCTCTCTCTCTCTCTCTCTCTCTCTCTCTCCTTCATCTCTCTACCTTCATTCTCTCTCTCCCCTCATCTCTCTACCATCATTTCTCTCTCTCCCCTCATCTCTCTACCTTCATTTCACTCTCTCTCGCTCTCATCTCCTCTCCCTCGCTAATCTCTCTCTCTCCCTCGGCCTATCTTTCTGGACATGCAAGCTTCTTCTTCTTCTTCTTCTTCTTCTTCTTCTTCTTCTTCTTCTTCTTCTTCTTCTTCTTCTTCTTCTTCTTCCTCCTCCTCCTCTTCTTCTGATGCTGCTGCTGATTCTTCTTCTTCTTCTTCTTCTTCTTCTTCTTCTTCTTCTTCTTCTTCTTCTTCTTCTTCTTCTTCTTACTCTTCGTCTGCAGCTACTGCTTTATCTTCCTCCTCCGCCTCCTATACTCCTCCCCTCAGCTTCTTCTTCTTCTTCTGCTTCTTCTTCATCTTCTTCTTACCCCTCCTTCTCTTCCTCTTCTTCTTCTTGATAGTCTTCCTCTTCCATCTCCTCCTCTTCTTCTTCTTGATCGTCTTCCTCTCCCACATCTTCCTCTTCTTCTTCTGCGTCTTCTTCATCTTCTTCCTCCCCCTGAACCTCTTCTTGTTCGTCTTCGTCCTCCCTCTCTTCATCTTCTTCGTATTATTATGATTCCTATTCCCCCTTCCTCCTCCTCTTCTTCTTCTTCTTCTTCTTCTTCTTCTTCTTCTTCTTCTTCTTCTTCTTCTTCTTCTTCTTCTTCTTCTTCTTCTTCTTCTTCTTCTTCTCATCATTGTTTGCTGTTATTCTAGTCATGACTACACAAGAAGACAAGATTATAGTTCCAGCACTAGACACTCATGGAAACAGCGGTAGCCCATTGGTTATCACCCTGGTATACCGGCGGGTGGTCATGTATTCGAATCCACTTCGCAGATGGGTAATTCCCCCCCCCCCTCCACCGACCTGGGTTCTCAGGTGCATCCAGCCTGAAATGGGTAGCAGGAAATGTCGTGGGCAGTAAAGGTCAGTAGTATTGAGTTGAGGTTAGTTAAGAACTGAGGTCACAGCACTCGGAACATTCCTACACCTGAGCCGTCCTGTCTTCAACAACCAATACTAAGAGTACCAGATGCAATCTGATTATGCGTCAGTGTGGCCGTTCATAAAGAACTGAGTGTCGGCAAGATCCTCTGGTAGGGCGCTGGTGTGATACTGATCTCATCAACCGTCAAGTTAAATGTTAGTTGCATTTCCTTTACAGGAGGTCGTAGTCGACCTCAACATTGTTTTTGTTGTTTGTGATTTCTTGGCAAGTGTTTACGTTCAGTAGTTTGACTTTGCTTTCTGAACTGCATTTGTAATGGGATAATTTTATTACTTTACTTTTTGCCTATACGTTTCAAGGCGTGTAATGGGATAATTGTCTTACTTTACTTTATTGCCAATGCGTTTCATGATGTGCACAGATTGTCATTTACCATTTACTTTACTTTACTTTACTTTACTTTACTTTACTTTACTTTACTTTACATTGATTTGCCTTGCTTTGCTCTGCTCTGCTCTGCTCTATTCTACTCTACTCTACGCTACTCTACTCTACTCTACTCTACTCTACTCTACTCTACTCTACTCTACTCCACTCTACTCCACTCTATTCTACTCTACGCTACTCTACTCTACTCTACTCTACTCTACTCTACTCTACTCTACTCTACTCTACTCCACTCCACTCCACTCCACTCCACTCCACTCTACTCTACTCTACTCTACTCTACTCTACTCTAGCCTACTCTACTCTACTCTACTCTACTCTACTCTACTCTACTCTACTCTACTCTACTCTACTCCACTCTACTCCACTCTATTCTACTCTACGCTACTCTACTCTAGCCTACTCTACTCTACTCTACTCTACTCTACTCTACTCTACTCTACTCAACTCTACGCTACTCCACCACATGCCAGCAGGCACTAATCCCTACAGCAAGCGCTACGTAACGCTACAGGTAAACAACCAGGTACGATTCACACCTGTGTTCACACAGATATCGTATGCCGCAGTCGGGTTTGATATCTGTCGTATTTCTATGCACAGGGAATCTCAAACAGCTAGAAAACGGGGCCAGATACCACTGGCTCTTTACACTACATCACACAATCGTGTACATGCCAACGTATGTCTTTGTGAATCTGAACCTGCCCATTGTGCATTCTTCAGACTGTTGTAAGGTGGGGGTGGAAACGATGACGAGGAGGAAACTGGATACCCGACCTCATAAATTCTTGCCTGATATCCTTTTAATATAAGGGAAGGACATTATGGATGTAGTTGCGTTGGTTAAGAAATCAGGGAATGGGTAATTGTAACATCCGTGTCTGTTTTTACTACTACCACTACTACTACCACTACTACTACAACTACTACTACCACTACCACAACTACTACCACTACCACGTCCCCCTTTTATACAACTACTGCTACTACTACTACTACTTCTAATGATATTACTACTAATGCTACTACTACTACTACTACTACTACAAAGACCCGTTACTGTTATTTACTGTCATTTACTGCCAATATAGTACCTTGCGGTGTATGGCAGAGGGGTCTTTGGTCCTGAGGGATTAAGGCCGCCTGGCTAGTGCAGTCGCAGCGAACTGTGCAGGTTAGGATTTTCTTTTTGCCCCCGACAGAAAAATGCCCCACACCTAACGGAGGAATCGAACCCGGGTCTCCCGAATGAGAGTCCGGCGTTCTAGCCACTCGGCCAGCCGCTCCTCTAAAGAAGACCTGTTACGAGTAGTATTATATGATGCCTACTAGCCCCAAGGAGAAGGAGCTAAAGGAGCGCTCCTGAAGGAGCGCAAAGGAGCCTGAAGGAGCGGGTCGTGAAGGAGCGCGAAGGTGTCTGAAGGAGCGGGTTCATGTCCTGCTCCTTCTGTGGTGTGATATTGACTCCTTCTAACACCTGCCTAGTTGTGTCTTTGGCTTGTTAAGCTCGGTATTTTTGGCGGGTAAAATTTTTTTAAAAAGAAAAAAAGTCTGATCTAATGAGCTGGATGCTGTTAATGTCTGTGGTCAGGGTGGAGTGGAAGGAGCCGGCGTAAATAGTAAGCGCAAAGAAGGTGGTGGCCGGTGGTGCGACGTGTATAGTGACGTCATCGGTCCCTCGTAGTTGTATGTTTGGGCTATTAGGGTCGAATTTTTGGTGGAAAAGTATGGTCTAAGGGGTAGCGGGGGTATTAGGGGTGATGTCTCCGCACCTCCTTGTCGCATCTTTACCATGTTAAGATCGTTGTTTTGGCAGGAAAAGTATGTTTTTTTTTTAAATTAAAAATAATTTAATTTTTTTTTTTTTAATTTAAAAAATATTTCAATGGAAAATAAAAGATATTGGTTAATAGTGGTTGGGCGGGGCATAAAATCTATTATCAAACGGTGTTAGCTCATTAAATGAAAATCTTAAAAAGAGTAAAGATGGCCGCTAGTTCGTGTTGTAGTGGTATGGCTTAGTGTTATTTGATGTTAAGGGGTGGGTGAGTGAAAGCGTATCTTGATGAGTGCTTCCAAACAATATCATCATAGGTATCAGATCGTTAAAGAAACAAGTAAAGATGGCCGTCGGTGTCCTCCGTGGGTGCCGGGTTCGAATCCCGGTAGGGCTGTTTAGTGGTAGAAGAAATATTGATGTTTTTGTTACTTAGTTGTGATGGCGTTAGCGGGTGGTAGTAATCAGGCTATGTGTAGCAAAGGAGAGGTGGTGTGTTGGTTGAAGCTTAGGCGGTACCCCAGACGAGATGACAGGGTCGAATCTCGGTGCTGTGCCACTGGTAAGGGTAATAGTCGTCAGAGTGAGTGGGGTGTCTAGTTAGTCATACGGGTTAGGATTAGGGACGGTCTGTCTTTTCATGTCGCTGTGTCCACAAGTCCAAGGGGAAAACAGGCAGCCGATCTCACCTTTGTACCTAGCGAGCACAAAATATAAGCCTAACTTAACATTCAGAATATGATCAACCTCAACAGGTGTTGCCAAAAATCAATACTTATTCTCATAACGGCTAATCCAGGGGCTTATCGTCGTCGTAATGACTAAGATGGGGTATTGATATTACTAATATCTCCGTCGTTGCAAATAGTTCGCGATATTAATAAAGGTTCATATAAAGGCTGGTATGGGATTAAGAGATTAACACCTATTGTTGGGCCATCCACAGAAAATCAATACCAACACGCTAGATTCTTCTCATAATTGCGACCAGTGGCTTATAGATATAACCGTTATTGCAGACGCAGCTATGTGCAGACTAATCTACCAGGTCACAGGTCTATGCCGTATCGACAAAAACGGTGAATGAAAGCTAAGGAATATTCACTGTACAAAGCAGTTTCTACCAGCCGATCAGATCGGGGAAACCAGACAGGGCAACCTCTTGTTACGAGTCCACAACAGCAGATATCGTGTATAAAAGACGACCAGCCTATGTCATGCAGAAGTACCTCTATCTGACAACACCAAAACAGAGCTCACCATGTGGCAACTCGCTAATGTTAAGTTGGATGTCGATAAATCTTTCACATTTTCGTTATGTTTCTTCATGTCGACACAACACTAACCTAACAAAAGAAAAACCTAGTATAATACAGGGGGATATATAGGACTAGATGCATATAACTGACGAGGAAACAATAAAACATTGTCTTAATATTTCATATTAGGTTATGTCTCCCTTCTCTCACTTTTCTATGTCCGAGTCGTCCTGTGGCTACCGAGTAAAGCTAAAGAACACCTCGACATCAATATAACATAAACCGGTCTCGAAAAGCAGCATAGGCGCGTGTAAAAAAGTCATCACATTGTCCGACTAAGCCTTTCTCATAGTCATAGGGGAGAGATGTGATCACCGACGCTAGTCAGGGCAATACGTCCTACGACAGTTAATATAATGCGTGAAGTCAAATTTGCGACTGCAAAATATGTTTTCATGTCATATGTATATAAGAAGCTATATACAGGTGTTTTCTAAGGACAAATTTCCCCATGTCACGGTGTAAAAATTACAGATGTCGTTTAAATTTATACATTAAGAGGGGGGAAAAAGTCTGTTGTAGACACGGTATTTCATATTTTCTTGTGGGACTTGGTCATTTGTTGTTCTATCTTGTCATGGTATGTATATTTTCCACACATCTCCACTGATGTTTTTAACTTGTCTACCCATTGTCCTCGCTTCATATTCATACAATAGTATAGGTCCTATGTAGTGATTAAACACTCTTTTTCTCCTTGTAATTGACATCTTTATATTAGTCATGTTTTCCTACCTTACCAAAGACTATCTTCAACATATCGAACATTGGTCTATCCTCTCAAAGACAACTTCTTCTTGTAGTCTCTTGGCTACATTTTTCCCGTATCAAGCTTCATGTCTCTACTCGTCTGTATTAGTATGTTAGAAGTAAACCAACATCACATAAGATAACCATATATTACCACAATGTATACAAAAAAGAAGCAATACACATAGACACAGTATATAAATATAGTACTAAATAGACAGTAGTTTAAAGAATTCAAGTATTTTATTACAAGGTAAATTACACAAATTAAATACAGTGATTTGTATAAAATATCACACACCTGTGTTACATTACCAAATAAGTACAAAACACAAGGGAATGAATACGTTGGTGTATTACTTACATACATATGGACCATACAATACACCGGCACGTCCGCTATGGGACCTAACTCGTGTGAAGGTATGTCTATAACATACAGAATTGTGTGTGGGGTAATAACTACGATGTCTGTCTTTCATCATGTATCTGACCTGATGGCGTACCACCGCAAGACTTCGTTCACTTGTGGTCTACAACCAATCAGGTTAAATGTCTTAGAATTTACCCACATTTTATGTTAGGCAAGCATTGATTGGGTGTCAACTATGCGGTAGGCGGGGCTTACTGTATGTAATATATATCCCACTCACCACATCTCACTCACTTTGTGATGTACGCAAGAACGACGAAAGATTGGATCTTCAGTTTTGTGGTTATTAGGTGACTATGTGCCTTCAAGTATAGAAAGTTAGTCAGTCACCGTTTTGTTTCAGTATTCACGGACTATCAGCCATATACGGACATATGGATGTAGCGTCTCTTTCTTCCAGTTCTTAGACATTCACAACTGCCTTGGAAGATTTATCAACCAGATTCTTACCCACACGCATCCAAAGTGTAAGCAACCTCATTATTCTGCCATAGTTTACAACGTCATCTGTAAAGAAGTCATCGGCGCTTGAAACAAAGACAGAGAAAAAGTGCTCAGGATTGATACGGTTTACTAGACTAGTGAACATACATCTTGTTGTTTGAGTATTTGACTTTCCTATCTAGCCAACATCGTGTCAGCTACCTTTGGTGAAAGATAGAAACTAAATATATTCAACGCTATATTCATCGGCTCGCTGTGAACGTGTATCAAGTCGACTGTTGCTTGTCTCAGTAGCAAGTCGCTAGTGAACATGTCTAAAAATACAAAGATGTCAACTAGGCAATCATCTGAGAACCACTTATGTGCAACCTGTGGGAAAGGTTTCACTGAAAATCGCAATCTGCTTCGCCATACTCTGACCAGTCACAATACCAAGGAGCAAGTGTATTCGTGTCACATTTGTGGTCATATATTTAACAGGAAAGACAATCTACAATGCCACATTACAAAGAAACACACTACACCAGGAGTATCACCCAGTGTAATACCAGCAGACGCTTCAACACCCGCTTCAGCAACACTACGTAAGAGACATGTGACTACTAATAGTGATGTGGCAGTCAGCGAGAAGAAGACTAAACAAGACGAAAACTCCCATCCAGTCAGTGACACACAACCCAAGGATGAAGCGGCTTCTTTACACACTCTTCCAGATAATATTAGACAAATATACACCGACAACTGGAGTAGTATCAAAACACATCACAAGATAAACAAATATATGTCTGTCTATACATTTTATATTAGCCCACACACAATCCACCCTAAAGACTGGACATCTACCTTGAACAAGATCTTTACCATTCAAAAGAGCATATTCAAAATCAACTTTAGTTATCATATAGTCCTTAGGCACAGCGAAACAGACGCTCTTCGGTTGTATCACGCATCTTCAAATAATGCTTCTGTCTTAGAACTTCCACAACTAATCAAAAGTAGACAAGACTTTGACTGAATTTATCAAAATAGTACACGAAAATGACGTTCTTACCTACGCTATGCAACAACGTCCAAATACCAAATACACTACAGAGACGATTCCAGCTATATGTTTTTATCTCTATCATATCCCAGAATTCCGGCTTGTTTAATAAATAACCATCCTTTTATGACCCACGTTGGGCACAACTGTGCATGATCATACTAGATATAACATCCCATATTTAACCATCCGTTTTGTATACTGGCATTACGCTTGTTCATTTTTTGTGTAAAATTTGCTGGAAATACTGTAAAATAAACAGTTATATGTATTATAAGTGCGTTCACTTGTTGGTTTTTAGTGTTGACGGTACATATGAGTGTCATGTGGTGAGCGGGTGTTACATGTTGATGGCCAAGTCAAGAAATATCTCAGCCATTCTTATAAAAATTAGGAAAATATGTTAACCTAATGAGAAAAATATTGACCAAGTGAAGAAATATCTCAACCATACTTATGAAAAGGAGAAAAATGTGTTATCCAAAAGGGAAAAATATTGTCCAAGTAAAGACATGTTTCAACTAGTCTTATAAATATGTCGTCTAAACTCATGAAAAGGAGAAAAATGTGTTATCCAAAAGGGAAAAATATTGACCAAGTGAAGAAATATCTCAACCATACTTATGAAAAGGAGAAAAATGTGTTATCCAAAAGGGAAAAATATTGTCCAAGTAAAGACATGTTTCAACTAGTCTTATAAATATGTCGTCTAAACTTATGAAAAGGAGAAAAATGTGTTATCCAAAAGGGAAAAGTATTGACCAAGTGAAGAAATATCTCAACCATACTTATGAAAAGGAGAAAAATGTGTTAACCAAATGAGAAAAATATTGCCCAAGTGAAGAAAAATTTACACAAAACTTATAAAACTTAGGAAAATGTGTTAACCTAATGAGAACAATATTGCCCAAGTGAAGAAAAATTTACACAAAACTTATAAAACTTAGGAAAATGTGTTAACCTAATGAGAAAAATATTGCCCAAGTGAAGAAAAATTTACACAAAACTTATAAAACTTAGGAAAATCTGTTAACCTAATGAGAAAAATATTGCCCAAGTGAAGAAAAATTTACACAAAACGTATAAAACTTAGGAAAATGTGTTAACCTAATGAGAAAAATATTGCCCAAATGAAGAAAAAATTTACACAAAACTTATAAAACTTAGGAAAATGTGTTAACCTAATGAGAAAAATATTGCCCAAGTGAAGAAAAAATTTACACAAAACTTATAAAACTTAGGAAAATGTGTTAACCTAATGAGAAAATATTGCCCAAGTGAAGAAAACATTTACACCAAACTTATGAAAAGTATGAAAATTTGTTAACCAAAGGGGAAAAAATATGGGCTAAACTATGAAGTATGTTGACCGAAGTAAGAAAATGTGTTAACCAAATGGGGAAAAATGTTGGCCAAAACATGAAACATCTTAACCAAACTTATAAATATCTCGTGTAAACTTTTAAATAAGTAGGAAAAAAAATATTGCGTCTGTAGTTATGTCAAAAGTATCTTGAACTTTTATCTGAACAGACATTTCACAAGACATAATCATCAACGTCAACACTTTCCCTCTTTTACGTTACCGAAAGTTTCAACTTACCATTCCAGAGTAGCTGCTAAAGACGCACTTATACATGCTAATCACCCATCTGGCCACACTCTTGGTTGTTGTCTTCTAACATAAAATATCTCTGTCTTTCGTAGATGTCTTCACAACTTTTCCATGTCACAGCCCCAAGAACTGCAAACCTCCATTGTACATGAGCTCCAATAAAACAGTCATAACAACATTTATGGTAATGCAATCTGTGGCTCCACCTGGGATAGTTTCAATATCATCTGAGTATTCGTCAGCAAAGAGCTATTACCCATGGCTGACATCTTCAACTTTCTATACCACAATGACACTAACCTTCCATTGTTCCATCTTTCAACAATACAAAGGGTGTTCTCGAAGTCTAACTAACATACTATTTCTTACTTTGGCCACCTCTTTCACACGTTGTCATTTCACAGCTGCGATAACGACAAGTCTGCAACCAACACTGTCTGTTATGAAGTCGACCTTTCTTAAAACCACGTCTGTCTTAATGAGCCCTTAAATACCCTCTACCAGATCTTATAACCGACTTTCAACGTTTCATACCAAATAACATTAACACTCTCTTTGATTACAGAACAACCGATTTTCTGCTGACTAGGCAGGTTTCTCAATCTAATGGAGATAAATCACCTGTCCTCCTAACATACTAGGCACTATTCTAGACAACGAATATGGTCATCAACCAGCACCCCTAAGAAGAACTTGAAATCAGCAACAGAGATTGGGTTCCTGAGACGAATTCCTTGGACTACCAGAGTAACTAACGCTGATCGCCTAAAAGAGCCTACAAAACATAGAGCCTTATATACATCAAACACAACAAACTCTTTCTTACTAACCCTAACTATACATCATCTAACCCTAACCCTAACCCCTAACCCTTAACCCTAACCCTAACCATACAGCAAAAACAACAAACTGTCTTAAGAGACATAGATACAAACCAGTGTTAGAAATGGAAAAAGTTAAATTTTAATTAAAATTTAAAACTAATAAATCGCAATTTTATTGCTCGCTTCACTTAATATACAGATATAGGCTAAGTATAGGTATAAGTTAGGTATAAGACGTATATCGAGGTTACATCTTGCGCAATAAAATTGCGATTTATTAGTTTTAAATTTTAATTAAAATTTAACTTTTTCCATTTCTAACACTGGTTTGTATCTATGTCTCTTAAGACAGTTTGTTGTTTTTGCTGTATGGTTAGGGTTAGGGTTAAGGGTTAGGGGTTAGGGTTAGGGTTAGATGATGTATAGTTAGGGTTAGTAAGAAAGAGTTTGTTGTGTTTGATGTATATAAGGCTCTATGTTTTGTAGGCTCTTTTAGGCGATCAGCGTTAGTTACTCTGGTAGTCCAAGGAATTCGTCTCAGGAACCCAATCTCTGTTGCTGATTTCAAGTTCTTCTTAGGGGTGCTGGTTGATGACCATATTCGTTGTCTAGAATAGTGCCTAGTATGTTAGGAGGACAGGTGATTTATCTCCATTAGATTGAGAAACCTGCCTAGTCAGCAGAAAATCGGTTGTTCTGTAATCAAAGAGAGTGTTAATGTTATTTGGTATGAAACGTTGAAAGTCGGTTATAAGATCTGGTAGAGGGTATTTAAGGGCTCATTAAGACAGACGTGGTTTTAAGAAAGGTCGACTTCATAACAGACAGTGTTGGTTGCAGACTTGTCGTTATCGCAGCTGTGAAATGACAACGTGTGAAAGAGGTGGCCAAAGTAAGAAATATTATGTTAGTTAGACTTCGAGAACACCCTTTGTATTGTTGAAAGATGGAACAATGGAAGGTTAGTGTCATTGTGGTATAGAAAGTTGAAGATGTCAGCCATGGGTAATAGCTCTTTGCTGACGAATACTCAGATGATATTGAAACTATCCCAGGTGGAGCCACAGATTGCATTACCATAAATGTTGTTATGACTGTTTTATTGGAGCTCATGTACAATGGAGGTTTGCAGTTCTTGGGGCTGTGACATGGAAAAGTTGTGAAGACATCTACGAAAGACAGAGATATTTTATGTTAGAAGACAACAACCAAGAGTGTGGCCAGATGGGTGATTAGCATGTATAAGTGCGTCTTTAGCAGCTACTCTGGAATGGTAAGTTGAAACTTTCGGTAACGTAAAAGAGGGAAAGTGTTGACGTTGATGATTATGTCTTGTGAAATGTCTGTTCAGATAAAAGTTCAAGATACTTTTGACATAACTACAGACGCAATATTTTTTTTCCTACTTATTTAAAAGTTTACACGAGATATTTATAAGTTTGGTTAAGATGTTTCATGTTTTGGCCAACATTTTTCCCCATTTGGTTAACACATTTTCTTACTTCGGTCAACATACTTCATAGTTTAGCCCATATTTTTTCCCCTTTGGTTAACAAATTTTCATACTTTTCATAAGTTTGGTGTAAATGTTTTCTTCACTTGGGCAATATTTTCTCATTAGGTTAACACATTTTCCTAAGTTTTATAAGTTTTGTGTAAATTTTTTCTTCACTTGGGCAATATTTTTCTCATTAGGTTAACACATTTTCCTAAGTTTTATAAGTTTTGTGTAAATTTTTTCTTCATTTGGGCAATATTTTTCTCATTAGGTTAACACATTTTCCTAAGTTTTATACGTTTTGTGTAAATTTTTCTTCACTTGGGCAATATTTTTCTCATTAGGTTAACAGATTTTCCTAAGTTTTATAAGTTTTGTGTAAATTTTTCTTCACTTGGGCAATATTTTTCTCATTAGGTTAACACATTTTCCTAAGTTTTATAAGTTTTGTGTAAATTTTTCTTCACTTGGGCAATATTGTTCTCATTAGGTTAACACATTTTCCTAAGTTTTATAAGTTTTGTGTAAATTTTTCTTCACTTGGGCAATATTTTTCTCATTTAGGTTAACACATTTTCCTAAGTTTTCATAAGTATTGTGTAAATTTTTCTTCACTTGGTCAATATTGTTCTCATTAGGATAACACATTTTCCTAAGTTTTATAAGTTTTAGACTAGTGAAATTTTCTTCACTTGGGACAATATTTTTCTCCTTTGGATGACACATTTTTCTCCTTTTCATAAGTATGGTTGAGATATTTCTTCACTTGGTCAATATTTTTCCCTTTTGGATAACACATTTTTCTCCTTTTCATGAGTTTAGACGACATATTTATAAGACTAGTTGAAACATGTCTTTACTTGGACAATATTTTTCCCTTTTGGATAACACATTTTTCTCCTTTTCATAAGTATGGTTGAGATATTTCTTCACTTGGTCAATATTTTTCTCATTAGGTTAACATATTTTCCTAATTTTTATAAGAATGGCTGAGATATTTCTTGACTTGGCCATCAACATGTAACACCCGCTCACCACATGACACTCATATGTACCGTCAACACTAAAAACCAACAAGTGAACGCACTTATAATACATATAACTGTTTATTTTACAGTATTTCCAGCAAATTTTACACAAAAAATGAACAAGCGTAATGCCAGTATACAAAACGGATGGTTAAATATGGGATGTTATATCTAGTATGATCATGCACAGTTGTGCCCAACGTGGGTCATAAAAGGATGGTTATTTATTAAACAAGCCGGAATTCTGGGATATGATAGAGATAAAAACATATAGCTGGAATCGTCTCTGTAGTGTATTTGGTATTTGGACGTTGTTGCATAGCGTAGGTAAGAACGTCATTTTCGTGTACTATTTTGATAAATTCAGTCAAAGTCTTGTCTACTTTTGATTAGTTGTGGAAGTTCTAAGACAGAAGCATTATTTGAAGATGCGTGATACAACCGAAGAGCGTCTGTTTCGCTGTGCCTAAGGACTATATGATAACTAAAGTTGATTTTGAATATGCTCTTTTGAATGGTAAAGATCTTGTTCAAGGTAGATGTCCAGTCTTTAGGGTGGATTGTGTGTGGGCTAATATAAAATGTATAGACTGACATATATTTGTTTATCTTGTGATGTGTTTTGATACTACTCCAGTTGTCGGTGTATATTTGTCTAATATTATCTGGAAGAGTGTGTAAAGAAGCCGCTTCATCCTTGGGTTGTGTGTCACTGACTGGATGGGAGTTTTCGTCTTGTTTAGTCTTCTTCTCGCTGACTGCCACATCACTATTAGTAGTCACATGTCTCTTACGTAGTGTTGCTGAAGCGGGTGTTGAAGCGTCTGCTGGTATTACACTGGGTGATACTCCTGGTGTAGTGTGTTTCTTTGTAATGTGGCATTGTAGATTGTCTTTCCTGTTAAATATATGACCACAAATGTGACACGAATACACTTGCTCCTTGGTATTGTGACTGGTCAGAGTATGGCGAAGCAGATTGCGATTTTCAGTGAAACCTTTCCCACAGGTTGCACATACGTGGTTCTCAGATGATTGCCTAGTTGACATCTTTGTATTTTTAGACATGTTCACTAGCGACTTGCTACTGAGACAAGCAACAGTCGACTTGATACACGTTCACAGCGAGCCGATGAATATAGCGTTGAATATATTTAGTTTCTATCTTTCACCAAAGGTAGCTGACACGATGTTGGCTAGATAGGAAAGTCAAATACTCAAACAACAAGATGTATGTTCACTAGTCTAGTAAACCGTATCAATCCTGAGCACTTTTTCTCTGTCTTTGTTTCAAGCGCCGATGACTTCTTTACAGATGACGTTGTAAACTATGGCAGAATAATGAGGTTGCTTACACTTTGGATGCGTGTGGGTAAGAATCTGGTTGATAAATCTTCCAAGGCAGTTGTGAATGTCTAAGAACTGGAAGAAAGAGACGCTACATCCATATGTCCGTATATGGCTGATAGTCCGTGAATACTGAAACAAAACGGTGACTGACTAACTTTCTATACTTGAAGGCACATAGTCACCTAATAACCACAAAACTGAAGATCCAATCTTTCGTCGTTCTTGCGTACATCACAAAGTGAGTGAGATGTGGTGAGTGGGATATATATTACATACAGTAAGCCCCGCCTACCGCATAGTTGACACCCAATCAATGCTTGCCTAACATAAAATGTGGGTAAATTCTAAGACATTTAACCTGATTGGTTGTAGACCACAAGTGAACGAAGTCTTGCGGTGGTACGCCATCAGGTCAGATACATGATGAAAGACAGACATCGTAGTTATTACCCCACACACAATTCTGTATGTTATAGACATACCTTCACACGAGTTAGGTCCCATAGCGGACGTGCCGGTGTATTGTATGGTCCATATGTATGTAAGTAATACACCAACGTATTCATTCCCTTGTGTTTTGTACTTATTTGGTAATGTAACACAGGTGTGTGATATTTTATACAAATCACTGTATTTAATTTGTGTAATTTACCTTGTAATAAAATACTTGAATTCTTTAAACTACTGTCTATTTAGTACTATATTTATATACTGTGTCTATGTGTATTGCTTCTTTTTTGTATACATTGTGGTAATATATGGTTATCTTATGTGATGTTGGTTTACTTCTAACATACTAATACAGACGAGTAGAGACATGAAGCTTGATACGGGAAAAATGTAGCCAAGAGACTACAAGAAGAAGTTGTCTTTGAGAGGATAGACCAATGTTCGATATGTTGAAGATAGTCTTTGGTAAGGTAGAAAACATGACTAATATAAAGATGTCAATTACAAGGAGAAAAAGAGTGTTTAATCACTACATAGGACCTATACTATTGTATGAATATGAAGCGAGGACAATGGGTAGACAAGTTAAAAACATCAGTGGAGATGTGTGGAAAATATACATACCATGACAAGATAGAACAACAAATGACCAAGTCCCACAAGAAAATATGAAATACCGTGTCTACAACAGACTTTTCCCCCCCTCTTAATGTATAAATGTAAACGACATCTGTAATTTTTACACCGTGACATGGGGAAATTTGTCCTTAGAAAACACCTGTATATAGCTTCTTATATACATATGACATGAAAACATATTTTGCAGTCGCAAATTTGACTTCACGCATTATATTAACTGTCGTAGGACGTATTGCCCTGACTAGCGTCGGTGATCACATCTCTCCCCTATGACTATGAGAAAGGCTTAGTCGGACAATGTGATGACTTTTTTACACGCGCCTATGCTGCTTTTCGAGACCGGTTTATGTTATATTGATGTCGAGGTGTTCTTTAGCTTTACTCGGTAGCCACAGGACGACTCGGACATAGAAAAGTGAGAGAAGGGAGACATAACCTAATATGAAATATTAAGACAATGTTTTATTGTTTCCTCGTCAGTTATATGCATCTAGTCCTATATATCCCCCTGTATTATACTAGGTTTTTCTTTTGTTAGGTTAGTGTTGTGTCGACATGAAGAATCATAACGAAAATGTGAAAGATTTATCGACATCCAACTTAACATTAGCGAGTTGCCACATGGTGAGCTCTGTTTTGGTGTTGTCAGATAGAGGTACTTCTGCATGACATAGGCTGGTCGTCTTTTATACACGATATCTGCTGTTGTGGACTCGTAACAAGAGGTTGTCCCTGTCTGGTTTCCCCGATCTGATCGGCTGGTAGAAACTGCTTTGTATAGTGAATATTCCTTAGCTTTCATTCACCGTTTTTGTCGATACGGCATAGACCTGTGACCTGGTAGATTAGTCTGCACATAGCTGCGTCTGCAATAACGGTTATATCTATAAGCCACTGGTCGCAATTATGAGAAGAATCTAGCGTGTTGGTATTGATTTTCTGTGGATGGCCCAACAATAGGTGTTAATCTCTTAATCCCATACCAGCCTTTATATGAACCTTTATTAATATCGCGAACTATTTGCAACGACGGAGATATTAGTAATATCAATACCCCATCTTAGTCATTACGACGACGATAAGCCCCTGGATTAGCCGTTATGAGAAATGAGTATTGATTTTTGGCAACACCTGTTGAGGTTATGAATCATATTCTGATTGTTAAGTTAGGTTATATTTTGTGACTCGCTAGGTACAAAGGTGAGATCGGCTGCCTGTTTTCCCCTTGGACTTGTGGACACAGCGACATGAAAAGACAGACCGTCCCTAATCCTAACCCGTATGACTAACTAGACACCCCACTCACTCTGACGACTATTACCCTTACCAGTGGCACAGCACCGAGATTCGACCCTGTCATCTCGTCTGGGGTACCGCCTAAGCTTCAACCAACACACCACCTCTCCTTTGCTACACATAGCCTGATTACTACCACCCGCTAACGCCATCACAACTAAGTAACAAAAACATCAATATTTCTTCTACCACTAAACAGCCCTACCGGGATTCGAACCCGGCACCCACGGAGGACACCGACGGCCATCTTTACTTGTTTCTTTAACGATCTGATACCTATGATGATATTGTTTGGAAGCACTCATCAAGATACGCTTTCACTCACCCACCCCTTAACATCAAATAACACTAAGCCATACCACTACAACACGAACTAGCGGCCATCTTTACTCTTTTTAAGATTTTCATTTAATGAGCTAACACCGTTTGATAATAGATTTTATGCCCCACCCAACCACTATTAACCAATATCTTTTATTCTCCATTGAAATATTTTTTAAATTAAAAAAAAAAAAATTAAATTATTTTTAATTTAAAAAAAAACATACTTTTCCTGCCAAAACAACGATCTTAACATGGTAAAGATGCGACAAGGAGGTGCGGAGACATCACCCCTAATACCCCCGCTACCCCTTAGACCATACTTTTCCACCAAAAATTCGACCCTAATAGCCCAAACATACAACTACGAGGGACCGATGACGTCACTATACACGTCGCACCACCGGCCACCACCTTCTTTGCGCTTACTATTTACGCCGGCTCCTTCCACTCCACCCTGACCACAGACATTAACAGCATCCAGCTCATTAGATCAGACTTTTTTTCTTTTTAAAAAAATTTACCCGCCAAAAAATACCGAGGTTAACAAGCCAAAGACACAACTAGGCAGGTGTTAGAAGGAGTCAATATCACACCACAGAAGGAGCAGACATAACCCGCTCCTTCAGACACCTTCGCGCTCCTTCACGACCCGCTCCTTCAGGCTCCTTTGCGCTCCTTCAGGAGCGCTCCTTTAGCTCCTTCTCCTTGGGGCTAGTAGGCATCATATAATACTACTGTTACGTTAACTTTATATTGTCTTTTTCCGTGGTTCAATAAAATTAGAGCTTACAAGGGGACACAACCCAAAACGCCTGTAAGTCAGCGTATCTTCACACTGTAAAGATTAACGCCCACAACTGGACACGAACTCGAATACGCCATAATTAAAAGCGGGTGCCATTAACTGAAACCATTCCACTCACTCTGTTTACAAAGTTAATGCAATTCTAATAAATCTAGAGCATCAAATAATGTAACTTTATTGTGTAGATAAAGCAACGCATTCAATATCAACAAAACAAAAGGAGTTCGGCGTGGCCTAATGGATAAGAATGCTGATTTTTTTTTTTTTTTTAACTATCCGGTGCGCTGATGCCAAGGTAGCGGGTTCAACCCCTACACCGGTCAGGTGGACTAAAATTTTGACTTCTCGTCCTTGACTTTGAGACGCAAATTACACATATCGTAAAAAGTCGGAGTGAGTTCGCCAGATGGCGAGGGACACTGGTAATAGGGAGAGCTAGTCCACACGCAAAATTCAACCCAGAGCACTAGAAGTTGTAGCGCCTGGACTACGCTTGGGTTCAAAGCGAGCAGGTGTAAAAAGAACGAACAAACAACGATACAAATACAGACCAAGTTTGGCCCAACAGGCATGTAATTGTCTATGTGCAATTTTACATGAACGCGACGTCCCCTTTTAGACGCGTGCCATCCACTTTCATAAGAAGTCACCAATTTTCAGACCAAACAAAAACAGAATACCTGTGTGCCTAGTGCTAATTCCACAAACGGTGTTTTGATTGGTTCAGTAGGTAATGTGAAGTGATTAAATTATTCTTTTCAGAGCTGCTTATATACATATACGACCATTGACATATTCTTTCATTCCTTATCGTTAGAAGTTGTTGGCGCTTCTGAAAACAACCATAAACTAAGAATACTATGAATTATATACACACACGCACACATAAATACACGCACGCGACACACACACACACACACACACACACATATCATCATCATCATCATCATCATCATCCAATGCTTGGCCGGCTGGCATAGGCGATCATGCCTCTTCGCAAATTATATCTCCGACGTCATGGATCAATTCCTTTCTGTGCCATGACACAAGACTGTCAAGAATCTTTTCACGCTGTCTTCCTCGATCTCTCTTTCCGCAAATCTGTCCGGTTGTCACAAAATGTTCTAGATTTTGTCTTCCCACAACGTGGCCAAAAAAAAAAAAAAACGATAACTACCTCTTTCTGACGTTTGTGATAAATTGTTTTTGTGACTTAGCTTCCCTTAAAATGTCCAGATTGCTCATTGTGGCTGTCCAATTAATTTTCAGCATTCTTCTATAAAACCACATCTCCAAGGCTTCCCGGGATTTTTCGCCGGTTTCTAATTGTCCAGGATTCACAGCCGTATGGTATAACTGGTTCTATGTAACATGCAAGAATTCTTTCTCTAACTTTCAAGGACAATGACTTGTAAAAACGTTCTTCATTTCATACAATGCAGGTTTTGCTTGTCCTATTCTGCTCTTGCCAGTCTCCCTGGCCGAGGGGTTACAACAATTTCTCCGTAATCCCGTTTATCACGCAGTCTCGTTGCGGGCGAGAACTGGGAGCGGTTCGTCCCCCGCTAGTGACTTGCGGGATAACTGAGCCGGCCGCTCAGAAAGCAATGGCAAACTACTGAGCGTAATCTTGCCAAGACATCAACAGACAGCTGAAAGATGCTGCTGTTGACAGCAATGTCCTGTAAAGGATATGCGGATTTAAAAAAAAAAAAAATTCTGCTCTTTATCTCATTGATACTTCTTCAATCTGTTATCCATGTGCGTAGATACCTGAATTTCTGCACTTGCCCGAAAGCAACGTCATGTACTTTAATTGCATATTTAGGGAAAATATGTTTCTTATATATATATATATATATATATATATATATATATATATATATATATATATATATCTCTGTGTGTGTGTGTGTGTGTGTGTGTGTGTGTGTGTGTGTGTGTGTGTGTGTGTGTGTGTGTTGTGTGTGTGTGTCATGTAATGAGAAGAGGGACATTGTATAACGTTGTGACAACTGGACAGCACAGTGGCAACAGAGGCAGACCAAGGGAAATGATGCGTGATGGGTTAAGGTGGTATGGTAGATTAGCATCAACACAGTTGATCCACAACACCAAGGATCAAGATCTGTGGAGAGACATGGACGCCTTCTCTAGTTGGCAGGGGACATGATGATAAGGATATAATGTTGCTTGTTCTTGGCAGGACGTCGTGATCAATCCCAACTCCAGGTTGATTTGCTAATCAATTTTACTTTCAGCAGTTTGCCATTGCTTTCTGAACGAGAAGCACAGCCGATCGATGTAGGGGATTTATTCCGGGTGTTTGTAAAGTCTCACAACACTATTTATGAAGAACAATTTGAAAAGATGAAGTGCATGACGTCATTAAAAAATGTGCTCCACAGTTCACAGTGGACATTTCCAACACATGTGATTATGAATACTTCGTTGGTAATTTCCAGCTTCCCCAAAATTAGACCATAGCATGAACTTATTTAATTAATTTTTAGCACATTGTTTGATGAAGTCTTTATCATCATCATCATCATCATCATCATCATCATCATCATCATCATCATCATCATCATCATCATCATCATCATCATCATCATCATCATCTTCCACTTTTGCAGTCAAACGTCGTGGGAAGGAATAGTTGGCAGTCCAGGGGCCGATCAGTGGCATTTGATAGTGTCATTCCGTGTGATTGTATAACGTCTTTGGTGTCGTTAATCCATTTTCTTCTTGGGCATCCTCTTGGTCTCGTCGCGGACGATCTCTGATGTAGATCCAGTGATGGTGTTGCATTCTAACGACATGGCCAAACCACTTGATCTTCTGTCTTTCAATAAATGTGGCACAAGGTGTAGATCCCACAGTCTGTCTGATAATATCATTTCTTACTCGGTCTCGGATAGTCAAGTTGGCAGCTCTTCTCCGGCATATCATCTCACAGATGACGTCAATCAATCAATCATGTGCCATGCCGGAAAGCGTAGGCGGTCATGACTCGCCATTTAACTCGATTACCAGAGTCGTGGATCCGCTCAGTGTTCCTGTCTCGACCATGCCATGTGGCCAAGCCATCCAGGTATTTACTTCTCGGTCTTCCCCTTGGTCTGTTCCCCTCGATCTTGCCAGTTGTCACTAAGTTCTCCAATCCATTTCTTCTCACAACATGTCCAAAAAATTCGGATGTTTGTGGATATATGTGGGTGGTGGGGTGTGTGTGGGTGGGAGGTGTGTTTTTTGGGTGTTTATGGGTGGGGGATATGTGTGGGCAGGTGGGGAGATGTGTTTGTGTGTGGGGATGTGTGTATAGGTGGGGAATGTGTAGTTGAGAGGTGGCGGATATTGGGTGGGTGAGTGGGTGTAGGTTGGCTGATGTGTGTGTGGGTGGGTGGGGAAAATTGTGAGTGTGAGGGTGCGGGATGTATGTGTGGATAGGTGCGGGATGTGTGGGTTGATGGGGGTATGTGTGTGTGGTTTTGTGATGTGTGTTTTGCTGGGTGGTTGCGGGTGTGTGGGTAGATAGTATGCAATAAGGCAAACCAACTCATTGGACAAATGGCACCATTACTAAAGAACAAACATGTATCAATAACTACTAAGAAAGCACGTTACAACACAATCTTCCTACCACCTCTATGCTACCAATGCCAAACCTGGACAATGACAGAAAAAGATAAAAGAAAAATCACAACAGAAATGAGATTCCTGAGAAGAATACTTAAGTATCAAGAAGAGATAAGATCAAAATGAAGAAATCAGGACTAAAGTGGGGGTTAAAGCAGCACTAGATTTTATTAGAAAGCAGCAAGTCAAATGGTTTGGCCATGCAAGTAGGTTACCAGTCAACAGTATACCACAATAAGCAATGATGTAAAGACCAGATGGAAACAGAGGAAGAGGCCGACCACGTAAACGATGGACGGAGGGAATAGCCGAGTCCATGGAAATATCGATATATGAAGCCCATAATCGGGCACTCTCACGATGTTTATACTTCACCTCTACACCGCAAGGTACAAGAGGAACATGATGAGATGAAGTGAGATAAGATGAGATAAGATGCGTGTGTGTGTGTGTGTGTGTGTGTGTGTGTGTGTGTGTGTGTGTGTGTGTGTGTGTGTGTGTGTGTGTGTGTGTGTGTGTAGACTCGCCTGGTGGCCTGTGGCACTGTGTGTAGATCCCGGTTGCAGCGAGATTACATGGTAACCACGCCTGCAGAAACAGTTAATAGAAGGCCGTTTACCAAGGAATGTGATTGTCCTGGCACCGACCACATCATCCAGCCACTGCCGTTTGGTCACGAAATATGGAAAATATGATTTTAACATCACATTCTCAATATCTAACCCCACCCCCACTTTTTTTCCCCCTTTTCACTCTACCATTACCACTACCCAGTTCATCCTCAGGAGAAGTTATTAGGGTTCATTCCCAGGCTCGGATTAATAAATATACAAACATGTATTGTTTGGCACTCATAGAAGTGAAAAGAAGGAAGTAGAGACTAGACGACGCACTTAAAATAAATTTTGCATGTTGCAAGACGTAAGTTGGCACGCTAGGTGACTTTGCAAGAACTTAAGTTGGCACGCTGGGTGACTTTACAAGGACTTAAGTTGGCAGTCTGAATGTCTTTACAAGGACTTAAAACTTTGTATCCTGACCGACTTTGCAAGGACTTAAGTTGGCACACTGGGTGACTTTACAAGGACTTAAGTTGGCAGTCTGAATGTCTTTACAAGGACTTAAAACTTTGTATCCTGACCGACTTTGCAAGGACTTAAGTTGGCACACTGGGCGACTTTACAAGGACTTAAGTTGGCAGTCTAAATGTCTTTACAAGGACTTAAAACTTTGTATCCTGACCGACTTTGCAAGGTCTTAAGTTGGCACACTGGGTGACTTTACAAGGACTTAAGTTGTCACCCTGGATGTCTTTACAAGGACTTAACACTTTGTATCCTTACCGACTTTGCAAGGACTTAAGTTGGCACGCTTAGTGACTTTACAATTACAAGGACTTAAGTTGGCACGCTGAGTGAATTTACAAGGACTTAAGTTGACACCCTGAGTGACTTCGCAACACTATTTCGGCACGGCACAGCAAAATAAAAAGTTGCCAATCCCTGGCACTGAGAGTATAAATCTGGGTACATGGGTTAAAATTGATGTTTGGCTCAGTATATCAAAGACACACTTAATAAAAAAAAAATGGAGAAAGCACTCAAGTGTTTAATAGCCTAATGTAATCAGCAACGCCTTTAACCTTTAACGCTCGTGGTTTCAATTACCTCAGCATTCTGTAACCTAATTTCTTGTTTTTATGCCTGTCAACATTGTTGATGTCTGCCATTGATGTTGCATGTTTGATAACATAACTGATACGCAACAGACTTGCGTTTCTAGGATATATTTAGACGCCCATTCTGTACGCATGACGATGATTGAGCTAGGATTTTCCTTGGTCGGTGCACTTTTGTGTTAACTCTTAAAGGATGTGAGGGTCTGGTAATAAACTTTCCCAGCGAGTTTTAATTTACAGGAGAAGATTTAGTTTTTAGTTGCATATCCTTTATAGGACGTCGCAGTCAATCCCAGCAATGTTTGGCTATTATGATTTCTTGGCAAGTTCAGTAGCTTGTTATCGCTTTCTGAACGACGGATTCTCATACCTTTGTATAGAAACTAATGCAAACGCGGCCTGCTTCCAAAT
>JACEFZ010005934.1:430000-530000 GCA_014155875.1 Cepaea nemoralis | reverse complement strand
GCGCTCTCTCTCTCTCTCTCTCTCTCTCTCTCTCTCTCTCTCTCTCTCTCTCTCGCACTCGATCACTCTCTCACACATTCTCTCTCCACCTTCTCCTCACACAAATCCACACATCTACACACCTTCGCGTCCCTCCACGCCTCCTATCGTTCCCCCTATACCTGTATTCCACAACAACTATTCCACCAATCAGACGGCGCCTGACATTCGCTGCTAGTCTATTGTTTAGCAGAAGTCAAGAATGGAGACCCCAGCACAAACTCCCAGCCAACAGGTGGTTCGTTAATCTGCCATTGTTTTCTCATTTCACCGCTTCTTGTTGCTATAAACCATATATTGTTAAAGTAAACATTTCATTCAGTAGAAATGTTCTTTTTGTTAAACTTGTTTTCATTGAATTTCTTGTCTGTGTTTGTTCAGGCACTGCTGTAGCCGCGAATGTTTTGTGTTGACAACGCCCATTTTTTCCGGAATCTCATATTTCTTGTGACTTGTTTAGTTGCCTGTTGAATGAGAAATTAGCAATTTCAGTGTATGTGCCAGTAATTCTACCCGTAGAGACAGTTACAATAGAACATACACTTTGTCAGGAAAGAGTGGCATGTAATCTTAACGAAATCTTCACCTTTGGCATTATCCGGTGGTTCGTCCGTTCTGTCCAGAACTTTTCCACCATAACAAACAAGTTAACAGCTTATGAAATGAAATTTCTAAAAGCTGTTATTAACAACAGTCTTTGAAAATGCCATTTTATGAGCCAGATATTCCACCTGTGTTTCTGTTTTGTGTAAAAATAAATATCACATTTTAAATCTATCTATGTTGTGCTCGTCCTCTTTGCTTCCCCACTCCTCCTCCATCCATAGTTTTGCAGAGACATGCATATCTTGTTACATGCCCAAACTTCCATTTTCTATGTGTTTATTTGTCTTAATAACCAGTTTCCTGTAATAGTAAGTTCTTGTTGGATAGATGTGGTTGTTCTCTATTCTTTTCTTTTTTTTTGTTTTGTTCAATGAATTGTTATACTCTTCCTTAATTTCTTTCCTCAAGTTCTCTAAGCATCAGTAAAGAATACAGTCGGCCATTGCAGTCCTTATTGGCAGTGACCACACCGGCTGGTGACTATACCCATTGTCTCTATAAAGAGATCATCAGTCTACTGTTGTGAACTTGAGACCCTCACTATCAACCATAAAAATACTTGACCAACAGCATGACATTTTCACAAATTTATCCTTGATAAGTAGATACTATTTTGTATTCGCTGAATAGAATCTTTAGCTGAGATATACATCTGTCTTTATGATTTTTGATGTCCTAGAATTAGTTCTGAATCTACTCTACCAATTTTTATTTTGTTACTTCTATACAGCTGTAGTCACTTCCACATGATAATTGAGAAAAATGGGAGTCTCTGTGGCGAAGTAGTCAAGCCGCTTGACTCGTGCTCCGAAGGTTGTGGGTTCGATTCCGGGCCGCTTCCTTCGGTTTACGAGTTAAATGTTTTCGGAGACACCTGTGGGTCGTCGCTAAAAGCTACGGAGTTCGTTCTTTGTGCGATGCTTTCCGTGCTGCGGAAGGAGACCGAGCCATATGGATAAAACCCGGTGCAATGAAGTCGACCCTGTCGACTTTTAAGCGACTTTTTAATTCAGAAAAATTAAGTAGTATACAGATGATCCAGTCAGGTCTTCTCAAATATGACTGAGCTACCATATAAAAGTAGACTGCACTATCTGCTTTCTGTTAGCGCTGAATGTTCGGCGGCGCTCACTAAACCCGAAACCCCACATTGTGCCAATGGCTTCGGCCGGAGGAGCATAATTGGGAGGGTACAAGCCTTATCCTAGTACGAGGAATTGCAACCTAAAGACTAAATGTCATGACTGAGCCCTAAGCCTTGGTTGGCAACTGGTCTAGGATGGAAGATCCAATGGCATTACTTTGCTGATCCAGTAGCTACTGCTGCTTGTCTTGTTCCTGATGTATTGGTGTTACTTTCTTCTGGAGTAAACTAGGCAGGCCAAGAGAGGGATCATGTTTCATGGGCAACTCATGGTCTCTATTATTCAGCCCAGGTTTTGTGCTATGGAGAGGTATAACTCGATCCCTGGCCTTACCACCATGGATTGTAGTTATTATGCCGTTGTTTGTAGCATAATGTAACAAACTATCATCTGTCAAAATGGTAAGGTGCCAGTGATATAGATTAGCTAATTTGCTAATTTATGTTATGCTATGGTAGAATTATTGATAAAACTCAGTCGACACTTACATAATTGACATTTACTTTAATATTCCACCTAGATATAAGTAAAGTGCAATATATATAACCAGTCTCCGTGGCGATGGCATTGCGGACGCAATTCAAAATGCCATTCAATTTGACAGCAGACCGTGTCGCGCTGGTTTTAAAGTGTTGATATGGGAGCCAGTCGTTCAGAAAGCAATGGCATACTACTGAATGTAAAAACTTGCCAAGACATCAACAATGGTAGTAAAATGCTGGTGTTGACTGCAACATCCTGTAAAGGATATGCAACTTTAAAAAAATATATATCACATACCACATTAAAGAGAAATAGATGGGCATTGATCACCAATCATAATAATAAGCATGGGTGGTCTTGGTTAGCAATTTCTTACAATTAAAGGAATCTTCAATCAATTCTTTGTTCTGTAGGTGGCTTTGATAGGAGATGCTGCAATTATGCCACCCAAATGAGCAGACCTGTGATGACCATTCCAAGTCCTTTCATTTTTGGGAAATATTGCTCTGATGGGTGTTTCTTCCAGGATTATTTACGTGGTAGAAATATAAACTCGTAATCTGGAAACTAATGTTCTACTTACCCAGAGCCATTGTTTGAAATTTTTAATACAAACCCTTCTTCTTATTGTCCATGCCTTTTGACACTGATGATCATATCTGTCTACATCCTTCTGTCTCTTGTGCTGCCAATGTTCTTATTGTCCATGCCTTTTGACACTGATGATCATATCTGTCTACATCCTTCTGCCTCTTGTGCTGCCAATGTTCTTATAGTATAGTCAGTGTCTTTTGGCATTAGTGATCATGCCTGTGCACAGCCTTCTGTCTCGTGTACTGCCAATCTTCTTATAGTCCATGCCATTTGGCATTAAATGATCAATGTCTGTCCACAAACCTCCTGTCTTGTGTGCTGCCAATCATTTCTAATTCCAGTTATCCTTCATTGCCATGGTGTGAAACTGTCCAGCATCTTCTCTCTTGATCTTCTGCTGCCTCTCTTCTCCTCAACTTTTCCTATTGTCACAACATACTCCAGCTTTTCCTTTCTCATAACATACTCAGAGAGTGTGGATTATTTTCTTCTAAGACAAGCAACCAGTTCTTTTTGTTAGTTAAACACCTTTCAAGATGTCTTCATTACTCTTTCTATACCACTACAGTTTTCTCACCATTCTTCTTTGAAACTACATCTCAGCAGCTTCCCCACAGTTCCTCACAAGTCTGCTAATTCTCCATCATTAGCTTCTATAAATCAGGTTTAGCTCTATATAGCTCTTCAGAACTCTTTTTCTCATCTCAGTTGACAACAGATATACTGCAGAGAGAGTATTCTTTATGTTGTGAAATACTGCTTTTGCTTGGGCTCAATATTTAACTTTCTTAATGTTTTCTATATTTAACCTCCTTGAATGAAATCTCACTTGTTTTAGCTAAATCATATATAAGCACATAAAAATGAAGGAAACAGTAATTTGATGAATTGTTTCTTTACTCTTAAATGACATTAGGGTTTGGCAACGAACTGTCTTCTCTGTTTTGTAATTTACTATTAAAGATTAACAGTGAATTATTTCCATTGCTTCCATGAGTTGAGTTGAGTTGAGTTGAGTCAAGAACTGACATCACTGCACTCTGGGCATTTCCATAAGCGCTCACTCGTCATCTTCGACAGCCAGCGACTGTCGACCAGATCCTCTGACCACCCCTTGCTGCTGCATTCTCTCTAGACCATGATAGTCTATCTGTTCTTCTGCATTAATCACATTCTCCCAGAGGGCATTCACCACATCTGCCTTATTCCTCCGAAGTCGGAGAGTATCTGCCTGCACGGCGAGGAACCACCAGTCTGCACACCAATAAGCCTGACACGGGACAACGGATACTCACGCAAACCTCAGTCCGGTATGACATCACACTGATGTTGGACAACAGGATGTCTCCATCCGACATACAGGACTTCACGCTGGAGTTCACAGCTAGTGAACGCAAGTAAGCAAGCAAAGCAAATCTGCCTTATCATACATCAAATCATCACTTAATGATGCAGCACCAGCCAATCTGTCTGCCTGTTCATTTCCAATCACACCAAAGTGTCCTGGAGAAAATATCCAGTGAATGCTAACAACCCGCGATCTCTGAATCGATGCATGCCATTTAGCACAAAACATGCCAATCTTCACCTTTGACAGCATGCCTTGTGAATCAGTGACAAATACAGCATGCATATACAGTTTGTTTTTCAACCAGCGGAAAGCTACAGTAACCGCCTCCACCTCCATTCTCAGACTTGAAGTTGTGGTGTCATAATCCAAGCTCTCCTTTACTAAACATTGACCATTTTCTTTAGCTGTGAATCCTCAGGCACTTTTTTGCCTCTTAACACAGAGCCATCGGCATAGATAATTACATCGCCAGTAGTCATGAATTAATTGCTGAATTTACACTCGTGGTCCAATATGATTATAACCCCATACAAGTCTGACTTTCTATTCGACACTGTGACCCGCTTCCATGAGTAAGTAAAAAGTAAGAAAATTAAGAACCTTTTTTACTCACCTGGAGTCATAATGGATATAAGGTGCTATCCCCCCCCTCCTATATATGTTGTAAAATTGATCGATCGACACTCAAGGGGTGAAATAGTGAATATCATATCGGCCACCTTTTCTTCCCAAGTCACTTAGATCAGGTCAATTTTTTATAAAATCAGCCTGTGCGTGAATTTGAACCTGAGATTACCAGATCTGCTGGTAAACGTGCCAGCCACAATGCTACCATGACTCACTGTCGTTGGCAATTATGGATGTTAGTGACCAGACAGAGATTACCAGGTCTGCTGTAAGCGTGCCAGCCACAGTGCTACCATGACTCACTGTTGTTGGCAATTATGGGTGTTAGCGTCCAGACAGAGATTACCAGGTCTGCTGGTAAGTGTGCCAGCCACAATGCAACCATGACTCACTGTCGTTGGCAATTATAGGTGTTAGCGACCAGACAGAGTAAACATGGTTCCACAAATGAACCCATGACCTCATGAGCACAAGACAGAAGGCATAACCAAAGCAATGGAAATAAGCCACAATGCAACCATGACTCACTGTCGTTGGCAATTATAGGTGTTAGCGACCAGACAGAGTAAACATGGTTCCACAAATGAACCCATGACCTCATGAGCACAAGACAGAAGGCATAACCACTACCCCATGGAAGAATTTTGACAACAAGGAAAAGGTCTGGTATGCAGCCCTCTGATCCTGGTGTGGTCGATTAGACATCTAGCCTTCCCAGATAAAGACCAGAACTCAGAGGACACATTTGCACGTTGTGCATATTAGAAATCCCTCAGCCGATGGAAATTGAAAAGAGCACACCAAACAGGCAGCTGTCTAAGTGAAAGTTTACAATTAGTATACTTACTCACAAAAGAACATTTAATTCATGTGTGATTGTGATACACAGAGATTTAGATCCTCAGAGATGCTGCAGATTTCATGCAGTTTGCTGAGATTCTCTTCACATGATCTATAGGGAGAGATCAGAACACTTATGGAGATAGCCATGTGCAGTGAATGTGATGCTTTACCCAAAGCCAAACCAAACAAACAACAGTAGATGTGGTACTATGTTTTAGCTGATTAAATGACATGGAATGATTAACCATCTTCCTGTATCTGCCAGGGGTTTATATACAGTAGTTTCCCATAGACTATGCCCTTTAAGTTGATATATAATACAACATGTGTTCTACCATATTAACAACTTTTAAGTCATAACTGTGACGCATCCCCTACTTCCCAATTTCCCGCATCCATTTTTGTTTGGTCCAAACCTACTCTTCCCTTGGCCCTGAACCTGTTTAATACTCTTGTAATCTTCTATTTGCAGTTTTCACTGAACCTGTTTAATACTCTTGTAATCTTCTATTTGCAGTTTTCACTGAACCTGTTTAATACTCTTGTAATCTTCTATTTGCAGTTTTCACTGAACCTGTTTAATACTCTTGTAATCTTCTATTTACAGTTTTCACTGAATTTGTTAAATACTCTTGTAATCTTCTATTTGCAGTTTTCACTGAATTTGCAAGTGTTCAAAGAACCCCGAGGATTTATCAAAATCATTCAGTTTGTAAGTACCACAGTGCATGTCTTGTATGTTTTGAGAAATTTGTTAATGTTTTGTACCTCATTGTGTTGCATGTTTGTCCTTAACTCTTAAAATATCACATGCCATCTCATGGGAACACACATTTTGGTGTGTTCTCACGGTGGTATCATTCTTCTATAAAACCAGATTTCCACAGCTTCCATGTAATTTCTGACTTGTCCATGATTTCGTACATAAGAATTGGCTTGTTATATCCCTTAAGAACTCTTTTTCTCACCCTGATTAACAAAGATATATTGCAGAGAATATTCTTCATCTCATGAAATTCCGCCTTTGCTTGGTCTATTCTACATTTAACTTTCTTAATACATCGCCCATCTGCTCTTATTGTGCAGTACCCTAATGCTTAAATGCATTGACATGCTTCAGACTGGCTTTTTCACATTTAATTTGAATCTGGGAAGTAATGTTTCTTTGTAATTACCGTTACTTCTCTTTTTCTGTTATTCAGACTAAGTTCTGTTGCAATTATATCTTCAAAACAATGTATTCCCTTGGTGAATTTAAACACAGATTATTGCACGATTTACTGGCTGGCATATTTTGCTGCATCTTTTCAGGTGCATACTGCTGAATTCTATATCAAGTGGTGTGAAAAAATTAATGATACTCTGGATGACATTTTTTTTATTTTTCACTGGCTTGCTTTAACTCAATCGTAGTCCAAATTACTACTTCTAGTAGCACTGGATTGAATTTTGCATGTGGACTAGCTTTCCCTTTTACCAATGTCCCTGGCCATCAGGCAAATACACTCCTACTTCAGAGGTACTTTAATTTAGGTCCCCGAGTCAAAGATGAGGAGTCAACATTTTAGTCCAACTGTCCGGTGTAGATGTTGAACCCCTGACCTCGGCATCAGCACACCGAATGTTTAAGAACATGCGTTCTTATCCATTCGGCGATGCTGACCTCGATTATGAAATAATGTATGACAGAAAATTATAGAAAGGCAGAATTCAATGTTTTTTCTATATGAATGTCATCATCATCATCATCTTCCACTTCTGCCGTCAAGCGTCGTGGGGAGGAATAATTTGCGTTCCAGCGCCTGGTGGGTGTCATTCCATGTGGTTGTACAATGTCTCTGATGTCGTCAATCCATTTTCTTATTGGACGTCCTCGTGGTCTCGACGCAGATGATCTTTGATGTAAGGCCAGTGATGGTAGTTGCTGATGTTGCATTCTAACGACATGGCCAAACCACTTGATCTGCTGTCTTTCAATAAATGTGGCACAAGGTGTTGATCCCACAGTCTGTCTGATAATAGCATTTCTTACTCGGTCTCGGATTGTTAAGTTGGCAGCTCTCCTCAGGCATCTCATTTCGCAGGTGTTGATTTTGCGAAGTGTAATTTGGATAAATTCCAGGTTTGAGATTGGTAGCATAGGGTTGGTGTGAATATGCTGTTTATTATCTGTCGTTTTGCGGGCATGGGTATGTTTGGATGTTTCAGTAAGGGTGATAGTTGATATGTAAGTGCACTAGCTTTTTGACATCTGATTTCAATTTCTCTGTCCAATCTGCCATCTTCTGTGATCATACTTCCAAGATATTTGAATTCTTTAACTTGTTTCAGAGTTGTGTTATTTATCTGTATATTTAGTGGGCCTGGCGATCTGCTAACTTGCATTACTTCGGTTTTGGCTGTATTTATACTCATATTGTATCTGCTGCAGGTTGAACTCAGATTAGTAATATGATTTTGTAGTCTGCCCTTATTGCTGTAAAACAGGCACTGATCGTCTGCAAATAGAAGTTCATTTTTTCCTTGTGGGTCAGTTGTTTCATCTGGAGTAAAGAGTTCTAAATTTTCTGAATCTGTTCTGTCAAGACTTGCTTCTTTGGAAATTATGTCCATGTAGATATTGAATAGCAGGGGAGAGAGCACACATCCCTGCCTCACTTCTATATTGACTATATGAATGTAACATTCAAAATTGATGATTGAAAGGGCCGAATGTAAGACGGGCCGGCGTGCCCAATTTGTTACCCTTTGAAAATAAAGAGTGTTCGTTCGTTCGTTCGATGTAACTGTCATCTTTCTGGTGGCAACCGTGTGCATGGATGTTTGTGCTGGTTCAGACTTGTGTGAGCATGTGTGTCCACATGTGGGTATGTATGTGTGTGCACGTTTATATGTAAGTGGTAATAATCTAACAGCTAGATCACATGTTGAAAATGGGAGGTTAAATGAGGCTTTAAAAAAAGTAGCATCACCGTATGGCCCAAGGCATGGCTTGAAACGCGAATACTTGATTAAGGGAAATAATCACGCATTGATAATTTTGTGAGTTTGGTCAAGTTTATCTCCCTTGCAAATGTAGGCCATTTTGCTGTATGAGTATATTATTTTCCGGAGAGAGAGATATATAAGGACTATTTCAAAATCAACCGCCGATTGACTGGTAACAATAAACCGGTTGCCATAGCGACATCATTTAATGCTTGCATCATTCAGTAGATATTTAGCTCACTATATATCAACCTGCCGGCTCCGTAGCCGAGGGGTTAGCAGCTTTCTCCGCTAACCCCGAATACTCTCGTCACGTGACGCGACGAGAATTAGCAGTGGTTCGAATCGCAAAAGTGACTTTTGAGAGTATGGAGCCGGTCGCTCAGAAAGTCGTGGCGTGCTGATGAGCGTAATCTAGCCTAGGAATCAACATACAGCTGAAAGATGCTGGTGTTGACCGCAATATCCTGAAACAGGATGGAAACGCGGGAAAAAAAAAAAAAAAAAAAAAAAAAAAATATATCAACCTACAGTCGCCTTTGTACAATAGTTCACGATTATACACATGGACACTGTCCTTTCCCACTTCTGTGAAATTTTTTGTGTATTGTCCTTTCCCGCCTACTGTGAAATTTGTTGTATTATTCGTCTTTTTCAAGCAGAAGTTCAAAATGCGGCCGAGATTCATCGTTGATTGTATCATGTGCATGGTGATAACGTTATGAGTGACAGTTCTGTGAAGGATTGGTGCAGGAAGTTCAGAGATGAGCGTAAAGATGTGCATGATGAGGGTAGATAAGGTCGACATTCATGTGTGAAGATGAGCTCATTCGAAAAATCAACCAAAGTCATAGTGGAATTTGTGGTAACATAACCTCTCTGTGACAATTCAAAACAGACTAATCCTAGAAATTTGTGGAAATTTTGTAGAAAGATCTGAAATTGTGAAACTGCGCTTTTCCACTATGACTTTTTAAATGAGCTCATCTGTCGCACAAGAATGTCATCCTTGTCCATCATCGGCATGCACATCTTTATGCCCATCTTGTCTTCTCATCTTTTCCTTCCATCTTTCATCTCCAAATGGAGGAGAGTTTCTCAACCAGCACAAACCAACCCCTTTGTAGACTTGTTAATAACTGTTTGGATTTTAAGCTAATGTTTTCTATGGGATGAAGGAACCATTCTTCCATTAACTGTCCTTAGTCACCTCTTACGGTATGTAGATTATTATTGTTAGATTATTATCTTGCTGCTCTTTGCTTCCCGAATGGACTTCAGTAATTAAACAGAAATTTACGTTAGAAAACTGAATCATTGCATTGACTGACTGACTGACTGACTGACTGACTGGCACCTTGCCGTCTTGACACAGGATAGTTTGTAAAATGGGGTTATATCTCCATAACACAAAGCCTGGGCTGAATTTACACACCATGTGTCACCCATGCAGCATGATCCCTCTCTCTCCCTGTCTAGTTTACTCCAGAGGAAAGGTGACACCAATACGTCTGGAACAAGACAGGCTGCAGAAGCTGCCAGATCAGCAAAGCAATGTTCTAACTGTCCGCCTATCGGAGCTTCGAACCTAGACCAGTTACCAATCAAGGCTTACTGAATTCAATCAATCAATCATGTGCCATGCCGTAAAGCGTGGGCTGTCATGACTCGCCATTTCACTCGATCACCAGAGTCGTGGATCAATTCAGTGTTCCTGTCTCGACCATGCCATGTGGCCAAGCCATTCAGGTATTTACTTCTCGGTCTTCCCCTTGGTCTGTTCCCTTCGATCTTGCCAGTTGTCACAAAGTTCTCCAATCCATTTCTTCTCATAACATGTCCAAAAATGTTTGACTGTCTACGTCTAATTTCTCTAATCAATTTATGATTTTCATTTGTCTCCTGTAGTACTTGGTCATTGGTTTTTCTGTTTGTCCATGGTATTCTTTGCATTCTCCTCAGAAACAATATTTCTGCAGCCATCAGATGTTTTTCCGCTTGACTACTCATTGTCCAAGTTTCACATCCATACAAAAGAACAGGCTCTATGTAGCACCTCAACACTCTTTTTCTCGTTTCAATTGACATCTTTTTATTGGTCAGAATGTTTTTCATCTTGTTAAAGGCTACTTTCGTCATGGCGATTCTTGTTCTAATGTCTTCAAGGCGTCTCCCATCAGATGTTATGACTGTTCCTAGATAATTGTCCCAATTCACTTGTTGAAGAATATTCCCATTTACTTGTATATTACATTGTGGTGTTTCGTTCTTCCTAGTGACGACCATAATCTGTGTCTTTTTACAATTTAATTCTAACCCCCATTGTTCACTGTGTGCAACAACCGCATCTACTAATCGTTGCAGATCATGCTCATTGTCTGCAATCAATACTGTATCATCTGCATATCTAATGTCATTGATGTTTCGTCCTCCAATGCTGATTCCATTTATATCGTCTACATTTCTGAAAATATTTTCACTGTATAGGGAAAAAAGATCTGGAGACTTTACACATCCCTGCCTAACACCTCTCTTAATTAGCTCATATTGTCCCACTTCATTATCAATCCTTATGGCAGCTTGTTGTTTCCAATATATGTTTTTTATAAGTCTAACTAGCTGACCCGGCCCGGCTTCGCCCAGACTCTGGTGGGGAGCATCTCATTTAATTCATATAAGTAGTCATATAAGTTCTCGTTCCCGTTACCGACTATCTGTCTGTCTGTCTGTCTGTCTGTCTATCTGTCTGTCTGTCTGTCTGTCTGTCTGTCTGACCCGGCCCGTCTTCGCCCAGACCCTGATGGGGAGCATCTCATTTAATTCATATAAGTAGTCATATAAGTTCCCGTTCCGACTATCTATCTGTCTGTCTGTCTGACCCGGCCCGGCATCGCCCAACTCCTGGTGGGGAGCATCTCATTTAATTCATATAAGTAGTCATATAAGTTCCCGTTCCCGACTGTCTGTCTGTCTGTCTGTCTGTCTGTCTGTCTGTCTGTCTGTCTGTCTGTCTGTCTGTCTGTCTGTCTGTCTGTCTGTCTGTCTGTCTGTCTATCTATCTATCTATCTATCTGTCTGTCTGTCTGACCCGGCCCAGCCCATGGTGGAGAGCATCTCATTTAAATTATATAAGTAGTCATATAAGATCCCGTTCCCGACTATCTGCCTGACTGTCTGTCTGTCTTGGGTAAATGTAGGAGGGAGGAGGAAGAGGGAGGTGGAGGAGGGAAGAGGAGGGAGGAGGAGGGAGGAGACAGGAGGAGTAGGGAGGAATAGGAGGGAGGAGGAGGGATTAGGAGGAGGAGGGAGGAGTAGGGGGGAGGAGGAGGCGACGAGGAGGGAGGAGGAAGAGGGAGGAGGAGGGAGAAGGAGGGAGGAGGAGAACGCAGGAGGAGAAGGGAGCAGGAAGAAGGAGAGGGAGGAGGAGGGAGAGGGAGGAGGAGGGAGGAGGAGGAGAGAGTAGGAGGAGGGAGGAGGCGGAGGGAGAAGGAAGAGGGAGGAGGAAGAGGGAGGAGGAGGAGGGAGAAGGAGGAGAAGGAGGGGCAGGAGGAGGAGGAAGAGGAGGAGGGGAGGAGGAGGAATGTGAAGGGAGGAGGAGGGAGGAGGTAGAGGGAGGAGGAGGAGGGAGGCGGAGAGAGGAGGAGGAGGGAGGAGGAGGAAGAGGGAGGAGGAGGAATGTGAAGGGAGGAGGGGGGAGGAGGTAGAGGGAGGAGGAGGAGGAGGTAGAGGGAGGAGGAGGAGGGAGGAGTGGCGGAGAGGGAGGAGGAGGAAGGAGGAGGTGGGGAGGAGGAGGGAGGGGAGTGAGGAGGAGGAGGGAGAAGGAGGATGGAGGAGGAGAAAGGAGAGGAGGGATGAGGAGGAGGGAGGAGGAGGAATGTGAAGGGAGGAGGAGGGAGGAGGTAGAGGGAAGGAGGAGGGGAGGAGGAGGAGTGAGGAGGAGGAGAGGGAGGAGGAGGAGAGGGAGGAGGAGGAAGGAGGAGGGAGGAGGAGGAGGAGGGAGGAAGAAGGAGGAGGAGGGAGAAGGAGGGATGAGGAGGAGGAGGGAGGAGGAGAGAGGGAGGAGGAGGTAATGTGAAGGGAGGAGGAGGTAGAGAGGAGGAGGAGGAGGAGAAGGGAGGAGGAGGGATGGAGGGGGAAGAGGGAGGAGGAGGAATGTGAAGGGAGGAGGAGGGAGGAGGTATAGAGGAAGGAGGAGGAGTGAGGAGGAGGAAGGGAGGAGGAGAGGGAGGAGGAGGAATGGAGGAGGGGGAGGAGGGAGGAGGAGGGGAGACGAAGGAGGAGGAGGGAGAGAAGGAGGGAGGAGGAAGAGGGAGGAGGAGGAATGTGAAGGGAGGAGGAGGATAGGGAGGAGGGGGGAAGAGGAAGAGGGTAGGAGGAAGAGTGGAGAGGAGGAGGAGGTAGAGGGAGGAGAGGGAGGAAAAGGGAGAGGGAGGAGGTAGGAGAGGAGGAAGAGGGAGGAGGAGGGAGGAGAAGGAAGGAGGAGGAAGGAGGAGGAAGAGGGAGGAGGATAGGACGGAGGAGAGGAGGAGGAGGAAGGAGGAGGAAGAGGGAGGAGGAGGATGGAGGAGGGAAGAGGGATTAGGGGTAAGAGGAAGAGGTAGGAGGAGGAGGAGGGGAAAGGAGGAGAGGAAGGGAGGAGGAGGAGGGGGAGGAGGGGAGAGGAGGAGGGAGGAGGCAGAGGGAGAAGAAGGAAGGAGAGGAGGAAGGAGGGAGAGGAAGGAGGGAGAATGAGGAGGGGAGAAGGAAAGGGAGGTGGAAGAGGAGGAGGAGGGAGGAGGAAAGAGGTAGGGGAGGAGGAGTAGGAGGAGGCAGAAGGAGAGGGAGGAGGAAGAGGAGGAGAAGGAGGAGGAGGGTGGAGGGAGGAGGAGGAGGTAGAGGGAGGAGGAGGTAGGAGGAGGAGAGAGGAAGAGGGAGAAGAAGGGAGAAGGAGGAGGGAGGATGATGAGGGAGAAGGAGGCAGGAGGAGGAGGAGGGAGGCAGGAGGAGGAGAGGGATGAGGAGGGAGAGGGAGGAGGAGGGAAGAGAGGGAGGAGCGGAGGGGTAGGAGGGAGTGAGGATGGAGGAGGAGGGGAGAGGAAGATGGAGAAGGAAGAGGGAGACGGAGGAGGGAGAGGGAGGAGGTAGAGGAGGAGGTAGAGGGAGGAGAAGAGAGGAGGAGAGAGTTATTGATATTGCCGTGGCATGGAGGAATATCAGCAGCAGAGTTGATCCAAAAAACCAAAGACTGAGATCTACGGAGAGCCATGAACGCCTACGCCAGCCGGCACGGCACTTGATGATGATGATTGCCGTGTGACGATTCTGTGTAGTCACGTCATTTTCTTCCCTTTCCCTAGCGTTTTGGTTCGGGGATTCTTTCATCATCATCATCATATATTTACGTACGTATTTTGGGAGGGGGAGGAGGGAGGAGGAGGAAGAAGAAAAAAAAACTATGACAGTTGACAGCTCTGGAATGAAAGGAAGGCGTGTAGAAAATTTCATCTCAATCGGATGGGCCGTTCGCGAACAAATAAAGGACATACATATTTACATATATATTTACATACATACACTTTGTTTTATAGATATAAGATGTCTTTCCCATCAATTTGTAGATCTGCAAGCATATCTACAATGTTGACATGTCTTACTCTATAAAAAGCCTTTGTGTAGTCAATAAAGCAAAGATGTATATCTTTGTTTACTTCTATAGAACGTTCAATAAATGATTGCAGCATATACACAGCATTTACTGTACCCTTTCCTTCTCCAAACACTGCATTACAGTGTTAAAAACAAACAAGGAAACACAACTGATCTGGAGCCACAGAGTTTGTGCTTTCTGTGACAGTTTCGGCAGTTCACAGCAGAAAGAGACCGAGCCATATGGGGTAAAAACCCGGTGCATTGAAGTCAACCCTGTCGACTTTTAAGCGACTTTTTAAGCGACAACTGTATCTTATCCTTATTTTGTTTCATGTTTAGTTTTTATATGTGTGTTAAACATTTATAACTGTAATATTCCAATTTCTTAAAATATTATAGTTATAAAATTTGCTGTTCAATAATGGTTGGCCTTATTTTTTTTTCCTGTAAAGTACAACATGAATGGCCATCCATCAAAACTGAATTAATATTTTTTCAACAAGGGGAAGTAATTCCACCAAGGGAAATAACTCTTGGTTTTAAACAGATCAGTAGACAAATTAATTTCTGATGCGTTTCACACATGAGCTCATTTATGACGGAAATTACAGAATATTTATCTCTGAACAGGAAGCCATTTATACATGGAAACGTCCTTTATTATCTAAAGAAAGCACTCTAATGTAGACCAGCGCATTTGTGAGTAATCGGGCGAAGCTTGCTTTGATACTGCTTGTATGCATTTCACATGAAACATTCTCATAACTTCTGACGGGTATAGAGTAGGATTGGATCGGTCATCTACTAGCCTCCCATAGATCACATGGCCTTCTGGCTGAGATCAATGTGTAGTATCCCCTCTAGTACTGCACTTATTCTGGGCAGAGGCTGAAATGATCAATCAAACTTCACAATCAACTCAATGGTAGTGGGCCTTGGTGGGGCCTCATAGTGGGACTAAAGGGCCCACGATAAAAACAGGGGGATACGAGGGCCTCAGGGTGTCACTCTATCCTCTGGGGGAACCACCAATCATTTTAAAAAAAACATCACTTAATAAGGAGAATCTCAGGACATCACACGGACTGTAATACTAGCGAGGATCCAAATGTGTGTATATAAGAATTACACATGCTATACAAAATGCTAGTTGCATTTCCTTGACAGGAATTTGCAGTCAACTCCTGGAAAAGCCTGTATGAGTGCATCTTCACTCGCTAGCTTAGTACTCAAGCGTAGTCCACACACAAGCTGCTACTTCTAATGCACAGACTGATTTTTACGTTTGGATTAGCTTTCCCTATTAGCAGTGTCCCTCGTTATCAGGCAAACCCACTCCGACTTCTGAAGTAATGTAATTTATGCACCCAAGTCAAGGGCGAGAAGTCAACATTTTAGTCCGACTGACCGGTATAGGGGTTCAGCCCGATACCTCGGCATCAGCATACCGGATGTTTAAGAACAAACGCTCTTATCCATTCGGCCATGCTTACCTCCATGACATTGATATCAGAGGGAGCTGGAAACTTATTTTAGCCCACCTTCAATGCGGTGATGGCAGTTGATGATGTTTTATTGTCTTAGTTTAGTTTAGTGCATGGAGGAATAAGTGGTCAGCCTTTTTCTCCCTTAGCGGACAACAAGAGCTGACTACGTGCACTCCCACTCATGCCAATATCGGCAGAACGTCTTAACCACTACTCCAACATGCCGGCTGCTGAGTCACCAACAGTGAGATTATCCCGCGGACTTCTGCAGTGTTATCTGTTTAATTGCCATGTGATGATATATCATCTTATTCACACTTCCCGTAACTTCCATGGGCTTACAAATCAAACTATAGTTAAAATATCGCTACAGTTGTTTTCTATATGCAACCCCCTTTAATTTTATATATACTACTGCATGTCTGCTACCATATTAATATCTTTTAAGTCATAACTGTGACACGCTCGTACTTGTCATTTTCCACCATCCATGTTTGTTTGGTCCAAACCTACTTTTTAATTAGCACTGATTCTGTTCAGCTGCTGAGTTTCTCTCCTGTCATTTATCCCCGACTAGAGCATAGGCTATCAACAACAAACACAGACCTTCAACAAACACACACCTTCAGCAAACACACACCTTCAACAAACACACACCTTCAGCAAACACACACCTTCAACAAACACACACCTTCAACAAACACACCTTCAACAAACACATACCTTCAACAAACACACACCTTCAACAAATACACACCTTCAACAAACACACACCTTCAACAAACAGTTAGTCAAGCTAACGTTAAGCTATGTTCCGGGGCACTCACAGGCGTGAATGGCAACCAACGAGAGCTGATCGACCGGCGAACATGGCGATCACTGAGGTGAGAAGAGCAATGGATGGGCCAGACATCATCAACACTATTAGAGAGTCTGGACTAACAGTTGACTTTCAGGGAACTTGAGAATCTGCTTCTGTTTTCCGAGTAGGGGAGATGGGAGTTAAGCGGGGAGCCGCCAGACATGGCCATTTTGTCAAGAACAGAACATATTTTATTAACCAAGACAGAACTGGTACTGTATGTTGATATACGTTAGCAGAGGTGTTAAAGGAGGAGATCGGAGCACTTAGGGACCTGTCTGGAGTGTAAATATGTTGATCCCTACTAATCTCACTACCCTATCACTAGACAAATGGGCCCCTGGCCCCGGATCTATCTTTACTTACTCACCGACCCCAGTCCGAAGTGTCTGATATTTAAACTGGCTGAACTAACTCCATCAAAGATATAATCGATCGCGTGAATACAATGCGGGTCATGTAGGAACACCCAGCCCTGAATTCGTGATGAGCAGAAGCAGAGCTGTGTAATGTTGGCAGATAAAGCTTGTGTACATACTGGTGGCTTACGTTGCCAACAGAAGGTCTTCTTTAGGGTTAGACATTTACGCCGAGGGGAAATGAGGGTCGGTGTGTAATATTGGCGAGTGTTGCTGAATAGAGAGGAGTGTAGTTGACGTTATCAATGATAACAGGCTTTCTCCTGGTATAACAATATTTAGTTGTGTATCGTAATGACCGATTTGGGTGTGTGTGTGTGGGGGGGGGGGGGGGAGGGGGGGGGGGGTAATGTTTACTGTGAGCACATCGACAAAAGTATAATATATAGATCTTCATCATCATGATGTGCCATGCCGATAAGCGTGGGTGGTCATGTGTCGCCATCTCACTCGATCACCAGAGTCGTGGATCAGCCCTGTGGTCTTGTCTCGACAATCAAGAATAAAATAAAATAGAGAGTGAGTGAGAGAGAGAGAGAGAGAGAGAGAGAGAGAGAGAGAGAGAGAACGCGCTTTATTTTCAAAAGAGTAGAGAATTGGCCACGCAGGCCCGTCTAACATCCTTCCCTTCTTATCTCTCAGCTGTTATACAATACCAAGTAAAAACGACGATAGCTGACTTTACGAACGATATGTCTTCTTCGGGTAAGGGGAGAGAGAGAGAGAGAGAGAGAGAGAGAGAGGGGAGGAGGGGTTGCTGGTAAATGTAGACAGAAAAAAGTACAAAGTATAATATGTAGGTCTTCAGCAAGAGCAAAAACAAAATAAAGTGAAAAAAGGAAGGGGGTGTGGGGGGTAATTTTACTTTGTTATTGCCCACGTAACACTTCAAACGTCATTGGCAGTATCTGCCTGGCACCCCTTTGACTCTGTGTTATGGGGCGGTCTCTATTACGCCTGCCGCCTTAACGTCTGGACATTGTTCTGGTACCTGTTTGATGAGGCTGCAGCGTCAGCCTCGGGGCCATGCCATCTTCATCATCAGCGCAGTCAGTCCGAAGACTGGCGTTGAAGTGGTCTGATACCGTTGTTTATCCTTCACCTCGACACCGCAAGTTACAAGAGGAACAAGATGAGACTGACGAGGTATAAAAATATCTTGACTTATGTTGAGGATGTAAGTTTAGAATGGTATGATTTATAAAGGCCCACTTTTATATTACACGGATAACTTCTTAAGAATCCCAACCTCCTTCTATACATCACACAACTGAACACAGCGCACTAACACCGCAGCACCGGATAACATCCAAATGTGAGTTTCCCAGAATCCCGCGTGATACAAACATTATCTTTGAAGATAGATTTTCTGACAGCCTGGAGGGAAGCCTATTCGTGCGACGATTTTCAAACGCCAACTGCGCAGGGATTTTTAACATTCGCTCGGCGCTTCCAAATGTTTAGTTTTGGAGTTCAGGTCACTTAAACACAGACAAGAACTTGCATCAATCGGATTGAATTTATATAGAAACTATTCTCTCCACCCGGTACCTAATTACCATTTCCATGGGGACTGTGGAAACACACTTTTCCCTCGCCAAACCCAGAAACTTGATGGACGGACAAGACCGCTTTTGGTGCTTGCCATCCACGGAGAAGCAAATCAGGATGTAGCCAGGCTATGGCTGGGATTAGAACTAGAAGGCGGACACGCTAACCTATCGGCCGCGATGACCTCTCGATCACTTGCTACATTATGAACGAATGTCGCCGGTTTTCCTGATGACCCAAGTGACTACTGAGCCAGTAGCTACAACATCTTGGGAAACTGAGCCTGGGATGACATTTGGAGCCAGCAACATCTTACAAGCTTAGTGCCAGCACTGACATTTGCCAGAAGTGCTTGTCAGGTTGTAGGCGGCTGTCACCGTCAACTGTTGTCTGTCTGTCGTATTGATTCTGTCTCCCGTTACATCGAGCTCGTCCTGTCTTGTCAGAGTATTAACTTTTACTTGAGTTTTCTTCGGAACATTTCGTCTTGTGATTTATTTGCACAGCTCGGGGTAGGGCTATGGAATGGGACTGGGCAGCAGGAATCATTAGAAGACGATGTATTTGTATGTATTGATTGGCTCTTATAGAATTCCTGGAGAATAGAGGTAGATATATACAGAATTGTAGATACCGCGGTAGTTCGGGGCTCTTCCTTTGGCCCGGTGCCATATTGTGATGCGTGTAAGTGCTCATCACGAGAAATAGATTCACGGGCTTTCAAGGGCACTCATGAAAGTGATGTAAAAAGGTAGATATCTGAGATCGCTCTAGGAAATATAGAAAGTGACATCTTTAGGCACTTCGGAATTCGAACACGCCGCCTGCAGATGTCGACAGCACCTTGCCCAGTACAACAGCAACTACTATGACTACCACTACTACCACCACCACTACTACCACCACTACTGCTACTACTTCTTCAACAACTAGCATTACTACTACTACTACTACTACTACTACTACTACTACTACTACTACTACTACTACTACTACTACTACTACTACTACTACTACTAATAATAATAATAATAATAATAATACGACTACTATTACTAGTGATAGGACTAAGACTGCTGCTGCTGCTACTACTATTTCTGCTGCTGCTGCTGCTGCTACTACTACTACTACTGCTGCTGCTGCTGTTGCTGCCGCCGTCTTCACCAGCACCTTCATCACCACCACTACTACTAATACTACTACTACTACTACTACTACTACTACTACTACTACTACTACTACTTCTACTAATGCTACTACTACTACTACTACTACTACTACTACTACTACTACTACTACTACTACTACTACTACTACTAGTGTTACTACTGCTACGTACTACTAATACTACTATTATTTCTACTACTACTACTACTACTACTACTACTACTACTACTACTACTACTACTACTACTACTACTACTATACTACTACTACTACTACTACTACTACTACTACTACTACTACTACTACTAGTGTTACTACTGCTACGTACTACTAATACTACTATTATTTCTACTACTACTACTACTACTACTACTACTACTACTACTACTACTACTACTACTACTACTACTACTAGTGTTACTACTGCTACGTACTACTAATCATCATCATCAAGTGCCGTGCCGGCTGGCGTAGGCGTTCATGGCTCTCCATAGATCTCGGTCTTTGGTTTTCTGGATCAACTCTGGTGCTGATATTCCTCCATGCCACCGTCTCAATCCATCCAGCATCACTTCTCTTGGTCTACCTCTGCCTCTCTTCCCCTCGATCTTTCCAGTTGTTACGATGTTCTCCAATGCCTCTCTTCTATCACGTGACCGAAGAAAGATGTTTGTCTCTGTCTTATTGTTGTATATAATGCTCTAGTTTCATTAGCCTGTTTCAGGCAACGTACTACTAATACTACTATTATTTCTACTACTACTACTACTACTACTACTACTACTACTACTACTACTACTACTACTACTACTAGTGTTACTACTGCTACGTACTACTAATACTACTATTATTTCTACTACTACTACTACTACTACTACTACTACTACTACTACTACTACTACTACTACTACTACTACTACTACTAGTGTTACTACTGCTACGTACTACTAATACTACTATTATTTCTACTACTACTACTACTACTACTACTACTACTACTACTACTACTACTACTACTACTAGTGTTACTACTGCTACGTACTACTAATACTACTATTATTTCTACTACTACTACTATTACTACTACTACTACTACTACTACTACTACTACTACTACTACTACTGCTACTATTACTACTACTACTACTACTACTACTACTACTACTACTACTACTACTACTACTACTACTACTACTACTACTACTACTACTACTACTACTACGTGTGTTACTTCTGCTACTGCTAATGCGTACCACTAATACTACTATTAATATACTACTACTACTGGTGTTGCTACTGCTACTGCGTACCACTAATACTACTATGACTTCTACTATTCGAGCATGCACAGAAAAATGGAAACATACGAGTGTTGTTCCCTTCTACTATTACTGCTCCTGCCACTACTACTATTTCTAGTACCATTACTACTTGATAACCAATTTCCCAATTTTCTTTACATTTAAATTTTATTTTCACGTCATTAATATCCCTAAACCGTTCCTTTCTCTTCCATTCCCCCACCTTGTCAACTCCCCATCTCTCCTACCCCTCCCTGGGGAGGGTTATTCTTCCATTTCATCCTTCTAGAATTTCGAATGAAATCGGTTTTTAATCGGTGAAAAAAAGTGTAATCTGTAGTCAGCTCAATATTTGTACAGACTAACTAGTAGCAGGACAAGATGATTAAAGGCTGGAAAGAGCGCCGGGGACCGAAGACGAATAAATTGATGATTTCTTCTACAGCCTGCAGTTCCGTGAGCATTTTGTGTGACTCCATTAACGTCTTGAACTCTCGATTTCTCAGTTTACCGCCTCGTATTATCGACGGGAAACGGGTTTCATATTACGACTTCTTTCTTAATACCCGGTCGTTCTGAGGGCGAAATGGCTTAACGTTATGACGCCCGATTCTAACTGGAGAAAACCGAGTAGGAATATGTCTGTGGAGGTTTACACAGTTTAGAACTGGAGGATGTTATAACGCCTTTTTATCATAGCTACCCAATAACACACAGATGCACACTCCATCGCGTACACATATACTCACAATCACAAACTCACTAACAAATGTTTACGCCCACATATCATCATTAATACTTACAGCAAGCCACACACATACACTCGTTCCCATACATACAGAATCGACACATACACACTTTCACAAACAAATGCATAGATACTCACACAGTCGTACATCCACACAGTCACACACCTACATACAATTCTTTTTACACACACACACACACACACACACACACACACACACACACACACACACACATATAAATAGGCGCTCACAATCGTGAGCACTAAATCATTCACTCATTTATATTTCCCCCTCACCCTCTCTATCTCTTTTCTCACTCTTTCATGTTCATATACATTCAGTCATACATAAAACCACGCTCGCATACGCACTTTCCATTACACTGTCACTCAAAGTTATATACCCAGACTCCCACACTCTCACTGACAACTGTCACGAGCATGCACAGAAAAATGGAAACATACGAGTGTTGTTCAGAAAGTAATGCACCACATCGTTTTTCTCAGCCAATAATGAAGATAGAAGCATGAAATGCTGCACACTCCACATATGGCATGTGCCGATTGTATGCACAAAATTGCAACCCAACCGGCCAAATAATAAGACTGCCCTAAACCATTGAAATGGAGTATTTTAGCAACTTGCGTTATAGGCAGCAAATTGTAATATAATTTTTCGTTGCAAAGGAGGAAACTGTTGTGAACACTCACAAGCGTATGTGTCACCTGTATGGAAGTTTTGCAGTCGACAGGAGTACAGTCAGTCGCTGGGTTCAGAGAAACAAAAAATTGGGACGTGGAGCTACAGAGCTGCTTGATCAGCTCCTTCGTGGAGTCCTGCCACAGCAACCAACGCAGAAATATTGAAATACACTGAGGGCATTATTCTTACACACACACACACACACGCGCGCGCGCGCGCACCACACGCACACACACACACACCACTCCACCCCACTCCACTTCACCCCACCTCACCTCACCTCACTATAAAACAAAGTTCGTTCGTTCGTTCACTTCAATTCACTCCACTCCACTCACTCACTCACTCACTCACTCACTCACTCACTCACTCACTCTGCTTCACACAGTCACTGAAACTAATGTAATACTGTCCGTTACTTTCACCACCATATGCTCATTATTTCTCAAGGTGTGTAATATGGTCGGTTACTTACTTTCACCATAAGCTCAGTATTTCTCAAGGGTGGGTGTGGGGAATGTGTGGGTGGGTGGGGAGATGTGTGTGGGTGGAGTATGTGTGAAGTGGTGGGGGATGTGTGTGTGTGGTTGATGGATGGGTGATGGGTGATTGGGGGTGTGTAGGTGGATGTGCGGAGGATGTGTGGGTGGATGAGTGTATGTGGGGGATGGATGTGGGGTTTGTGTGGATGGGAAGATGTCTGTGAGTGGGGGATGTGTGTATGGGGGGTGCGGGATGTGTGTGTGTGGGTGCGGAATGTGTGTGTGGGTGGGTGCGTGATGTGTGGGTTGACAGGGGATGTGTATGTGGGTGGGGGATGTGTGTGTGTGGGTGCGGAATGTGTGTGTGGGTGGGTGGGTGCGTGATGTGTGGGTTGACAGGGGATGTGTATGTGGGTGGGGGAATGTGTGGTTGAGAGAATGTGTGGTTGGGGGATGTGTGTTTGGGCGATGTGTATTTGCCTGAGTGGTTGGGGGTGGGTGGGTGGAGGATGTGTGGGTGGGTGAGTGTGTTTGTTGGAGTTTGGGTGGTGGATGTGTGTGTGGGTGGGGAGATGTGTGGGGATGTGGGTGGAGATGGGTGGTTTGGGGGGATATATGTGTGTCTAGGGTGTGTGCGTGGTTGGGGGGATGTGTGTGTGTGGTGGGTGGGGGATATGTCTCATAATATGGTAATATGCATTGTGTATGTTTACAACATTGATTTGACAATGTTGTTTTCCTATGTAAATGCATCATCCATTATTGATGAACGAAAGATGAGTGATTGGACGGGCCGAATGTAAGACGGACCTGCGTGCCCAATTTGTAATCCTTCGAAAATAAAGAACAATAAATCAGTCAATCGGTCAATCAATCAAGGCGCTGGAAAATAGTCCTTTACGTCGTCTTCTTTCGCTGTTTATACCCCATTGATACATGGGCCCTCAACCATCTCTCCACAAGCCCTCCTACCCCGAGATATCCCAGACAGCTCCGCCCATGCCCTCCCCATATTATATACGAGATTATACCATTATATTCTCGTATTTCTGCCAGTACTTCTCTTCTTCGTGTGTATTTTGTGTCTAACTTGCTTTTGCCTTGTGATTTCCAGACGAAATCTAGTCTAGTTAAACTATTTTCAGGTTGGCTCAACGTCTGTTCTTTCCAGCGCCTGTCTTTTCTTCGCCTCTTAATTCACTGATATTTGTCTAGTTCTCTCCATGAGCGCCACGTTGACGATTCTGTCATGCAAAATTAGCCCTTCTATTTTGCGTAGGCGTTTGTAGTAGTTTGTACAATGTTTGTAGTTCCTTTGTAATGTTTTTCGTGTTCCCAATGTTTCTGATCCAAACAGTAGTATTGATTTAAAGTTAGAATATAATATTATACCGAGGAGCTAATTTTAATTTCTTTAGACTCCCACAAATTTCCCAATGCTGTACAACCACCTCTAGTCTTCTGTATTCTCATTCTGATATCGGTATCTGTTCCACATTCTTTGTCTACATTGCTGCTAAATAAGTTTATAATTCTATCTCTTGTAGTTACATTTCATCAAAGAGTACCAGGTTATCAATTTCTTGATTTACTCTAATTATCTTGAGATTCCCAAATGCATTGTGAAACCTAGTTGTTGTGACCTCCCATCTAGTGTTGCTAGTTTACACTGCATCTGATTTAGTATGAGAGACAGAAGGGTGATGTCGTCTGCGAAGACCTAATCACGGAAATGCCGGTCAGACGAATCCATTGAATTCCATTTCTGGCACTTCTCTTGTTGTTGCCTTCATAATCCAGTCCAAAGCCAATAAGGGTAGTAAAGGTATCAGAAGGCATCCCTGTGTCATACCTGGTCTGTTTTCGAACACTTGTTAGCTTTTCCCCATAAAGGTCTCTACACCTCATGCCTTTATTTCTTGCCTTTATTAAGTTCACCGTTTCTGTGGTATTCCATAATACCTCACTTGCTTCGTTTCGGAGGTCACGGGTAGCAAGCATCACCTGGATCTTTTCTCCGGGGCATGTCGGTGTGCTGGGGAATGAACAGGCGGACAGATTGGCTGGCTCTGCAGAACTTGGTGGAGTATTGAAACATGACAAGACATACGTGGTTGCGGCCTTGTGGGAGCACATGTACACCTCGGAGGAGCAAATGGATCACCATAGTCAAGTAAGAATGAGACAGCGAGGTGTGACGAGGGGATCTGGCCGACGATCGACGCTCAGAGGAAAGGCGAGACGGACATATAATCAGATTGCTACTGGAACTATTAGTGTTGGAACTCTTCACTGGCTGCTGAGGATGGGGACGGAGCGCTTGTGGGAATGTCCCGAATGCTGTGATGTCGGTTCCTAAATCAATTAATCAATCGATGAATCCATAATACCTCATCGATTTCCAAACAGATTCCATATCAGTGCTTTAGCTATACTCATAAATATCATAAATATTTCGGGGGTCTCATTGGTCATGCATCGAAGTACACTTGTTCCTGCAGCGAGGCGCTGTCGTCATTTGGAGGTGACAGGTTCTAATCCCGGTCCATAACTATAGCTTTCAACTGTTATGTTGTCTAGTGCGTCCTCTAGTCCTTATTTTTACTTCTGAAATGAAGAATCAGCTTCACAGGACTGGTCGCTTGACTCGCATGCCAGATCACAGGCTCCCTAAACGATTTTTGTTACTGTGAGCTGCGTTGTGGTAAACGCTCGCAGGGCGGCCATATGAAACGCTTTAAAGTACTCTGAAGATCTCACTAAAAGCTTTTGGAGTTCATCGTGACACTTGGGAGACTGCTGTCAAAGACCGAAATTTGTGGCGTACATCATTACGCAAGGGTGTAGTCACTTGTGAAGCAAACAGGACTGCAAGAGCTGTGGAAAAAAAGGACTGGACATAAAAACCACTGCAGGAGATCCTCCTCCCGGAACGTCAGGCATTCTTTGCCCACATTGTCGAAGAACATTTTGAGCCAAAATAGGCCTTATCAGCCATCTTAGAACTCGCGGCTGTAAACTTTCAACCCCACTGGATGAAATGAATGTTCATCTTCATTATTGATGGACAAACAACATAAACATCTTAGAACTCGCGGCTGCAAACAGTCAACCCCACTGGATGAAATGAATGGTCATCAGTTATCAGTTATCAGTCGGGGTATCTTCATTGCATTCCGGACAGGTCCATACGTGCTCAGATCCTCCCCCCAGCATATGCATCAGCGTCCGGTGGCTAATAGTGCCAGTTCTGTGTTGGTTAACGAGGCGCCTTGTTTTCCCGATGTACCTCTCGCGTCTGGCCATGCCGATTCTTACTCCCAAGTCTTTCATCCTGGACAGCGATGTGGATTCACTGACGTCAAAGTCCTCTGTTCTCGCCATATCTTTAAGGGCATTAATAACATCGGCACGATCCATGGGCTGGCCATCTACAGGGGCGCAGAGCCAGCCAGTTTATCAGCTCGTTCATTTCCCTCGACTCCCGCATGTCCTGGGACGAAGATGAAGGTGACTTTACGGACAACAGACTTCCGCAGCGACTCAATCCACTGTCTACGTACAGATCCAACTTCGACCTTCTGAATCATGCTCATTGAATCACTTAGTACACACACGTCATCATCATTCTTGATGGACAAACACCACTTCTACTTTCCTGAACGCCAAACAATTCCAATTCCAATTCCAATTTTCCAAAAAAAAATTTCAAATTCGGCCTCGTCTAACCTGCTTCATCAGCTGTGGTTATTGTTGAGATCCGTAGTTGTGTGGATTGTTAGTCCTACTTCCTACTAGTTTTATTGGTTCCGCTCTGTTAGAGCTATCCGTCGGATAGGTTTGTTTTGTGCTGGTCCTGGTAAAGACCGGTCCTCGGTTGGGCCTATTGGGCCCGCATTTTCTCGTTTTTGGCTTCTTTTCTCTGCTAGCACTGCTAACAGTTTGTCGTTTCTTGTGTTATTCTATGTATAGTCCTCATAAGGACTTGATATAGGCAAGGGCAGAGCATTTAATTGCAAGTCTCAAGTTGTCCCCCCGGTAAGCGTTACAGACTCCTTTACGCTTGTGAGTTTTGGCGGTTTTCTTCATCGCGTGTGGGTGTGGCGTGGCAACAAGATGACCAGGTCTCTCTGTCTTGCTAGTTCAGGTGCTCTACCGGAAGAGCCAACCCACCATCCTGCCATGTATCCCGCCAGGTTTTTTTTTTTTTTTTTTTTTTAAATACAACATATATAGACATGAACAAATACAAACAATCACACATATATATGTATACACAGTGTAGGGAAGTTATATGGTCTTCCCTGTTCTGCATAGGAACTGTCTGACCAGTCGCTGTGTTTCCGGGTTGCTGTTTATGTGCAGGCACTCCGTCATTGTCATTGGTTTTCCAGTTTTGACGAAGTGATCTCTCAGGTCCCTTCGCTCTCTATTGTACTTGTCGCATACTAGTAAGTAGTGTTCGATGGTGTTGTTTTCTCGGCATACTCTGCAGTTTGGGTTCTCTCTTGTGTCTTTCCAATTGCCTAGTCGCATTCTCCACAACTGCCTGTTTGCCGGTGCTTTCATGTTGGTTTTGACTTGTGGCTTGAATCTGGGTTCACCCAATACTTGGAAGGCATGACGGCCTTTATTGCTGTCTCGCCACTGTTGCTTCCATTCCTTGAGAATGTAGTTTTTGACTATATTCTTCCCTTCTACTTTACCTAGGCCTGTGCAGATTTGATTAGTGCTGGTTATTCCCCTTTTCGCCGCTCTGTCTGCCTGTTCGTTTCCCGGGATACCCCTGTGTGCTGGTATCCATCCGATGGTGACTTGGCAGCCCATGTACCTGAGGTTAGTGGCTGTTGCTAGTATCTCCTCTTTTATGTCAGGTCTGTTGCCTCTATTGAAGTTCCCGGAGCGTTTGTACTGATGACAGGGAGTCTGGTAATATACACAGTCTCAGTGGTGGGTTTTCGGCTGCGATCTCTAGACCTTTCATTATGGCAACCAGTTCGGCCGTGCATACTGCTGTCCTGGTCTGTTAGCTTGAACTGTCTCTTCAGCTTCCAGTCTGGGACCACTACCCCTGCTCCCACCTCTCCCTGTTCGTTTTTGGACCCGTCTGTGTATATTAGGAGGTTGTCCTTACTGAATTCTTGTATGTATTCCTCGGCCGTGTCTCTTGCATCAATGTCCTCCGTGTCCTTGGTGATGGATTTTCGCTAGACTACAGTCAGTGAGTGGGACTGTTAGTTCCCATGGTGGGATTGTTGGCTTGAACCGTCTTGACTGTTTCAGGGTCTCTGCTAGCTCGGTTTCTCCTTCATCTTCTCTGCTGCTTCCCAACCTGCCGGTCTTTGCAGTTTAACTCTTGGGAGCCCCCCTTTTGCTGTTGTTGTCGTCTGAACGGTTGGTATCCAGGGTGGTTTTGTCTTGCTACCTTAAGCCAGTAGTTATACGTCAGCTGTTTACGCCTCAGACTCAGTGGGGAGCACACCCAGTGCTACCTCATGGCTTCTCTGGATGTACATTTCCAGCACCCAAGATGATGTTTAGGGCTTGGGTCTGTATGGTGTCTAGCTTCCTCTTGTTGGCTTCTGAAGCTGAGTCGTACACAATGCTGCCGTATTCTAACTTGCCCTGATAAATGCTTATAGAACATCAGCATTGTTTGGGTGTGGGCACCCCAACCGTTACCTTTTATCACCCGCAGTAGGTTGCTCGCTTTCTTGCATTTTCTAATGTCTGGCTTATATGCTTACAACACTTGTGTGTTTATATTACGAACAATAACTATTCTTCAAAGCATGTAAGAGTTTAATACCGCAGATACAAACAATAGATTGCACGATTTATTGCCTGACATATTCGCTGCATCTCGTCAGGTACATACTGTAGAATTCACACAACAAAAAGTAAAATAACTAGATAAATCCGTCAAGCTGAAATATATACCATCGTGAAGTAGAATATATGAAAGCTATAAATGAGACGGAAATAGTCAGGCAGACAGGCGGATAGACAGGCAGGCGGGCAAAGAAACAGGTAGAAACAAACACCCAGATATAGACACAGACATAGAAAGAGACTTCCAGAGAATCAGAGAGAGAGAGAGAGAGAGAGAGAGAGAGAGAGCGAGAGAGAGAGTGAGAGTTAGTGACAGACAGAGAGAGAGAGAGAGAGAGAGAGAGAGAGAGAGAGAGAGAGAGAGAGAGAGAGAGAGAGCAGTTATTATGACACACAATTATCGTAAAACAGCGACAGATCTCCATAAACCTAGCTTTATGGCTATTGCTCCTCCCAACACGAAGTCTCCTTCTCCTTCCTCCCCTCCACAAGTTCTCTTTTCCTTCTCCTCCTTTCGTCATTTCTCACTAGAAACAAGCACCCCTGGCTGGACGTCCGGATATGAAAATGCAAATTACCCCAGTTTGAAGAAATCGAATATTTATTGGTATTCTTTCAGTCCACATTCGGGTACGTCTCCACGGCACCAGGTCTTAATGTGGCGGATTTACACCCACGAGTATCATGCCTACCTCACTTCAGTGATTGGGGTATCGATTGCCTTAAGACGGGCTTTTGTGAGTACTTTCATCATGAAAGTGTCTTGATACAATCAAAAGCTCGAATCCGATGCTGCGTGTATTGAATGTAATCAGTTGGATTGGTATTGTAGTCATTGTTTAGAATATCGAGTAGGTGTCGTGTTGTTGGGCTATTTTTGTGGGGCCAGTCTATGCTGTAAGTTTATTTAGTTTTCTGTTGCTGTTTTTATCCCAAAGCTGTAATTACTTACTCCAGTTGCCATTCGTCTGAAGGTGCCAAACTGAATGCATGGTTGCTGTAGAATATCCATTCCGTGTCGTGTTGTTAAGATATTTTTGTATCCCAGTCTTTGCTAGAAGTTTATACACAAAAATGTCAAAATTCTCTGTGGTGAAGAGGTTACAGAAGCAATTCATAATCCCGCGTACCGCTTTCGAAACACGACAGCGGAAGATTTGTAAAGGATGTTCAACGAAATTGTTTTGAAGCCCACTGAGACGGGCTCATAAACAAATTCACCAGTATCGTATGTCTGTCCTCTAATCTCTTCTTCTTTATACTACTTCTGTGAGCGTCATACTTGTGAATGTGTTTATGATTAAATGTATAAATTGCTGTTTTCATCGATTGCCGTGGAGTTCTCTGCTCCTGTTACCTAGTTGTAATTCGCATAAGAAGGTGGCAACAGATTTCTAAGAAGGTGTAATCCATTCTTAAGAAGGTGCAGTCCATTCGTGAGAGAAGGTTTACGCCCATTCGTAAGAAGATGCAAAACTGAAGGAAGATTTTATTTTAAATTATAACCTTCTCTTTCTTCTTTTCTTCTCTTCTTCTTCTTCTTCTTCTTCTCTTCTTCTTCTTCTTCTTCTTCTTCTTCTTCTTCTTCTTCTTCTTCTTCTTCTTCTTCTTCTTCTGCTTCTTCTTCTTCTTCTTCTTCTTCTTCTGTTTCCGCTGCTGCCGTTGCCGTTAGTGCTGCTGCTGTTGCTGCGGCTGCTGCTAAACAATTTATGTCATTAATACAAAACAAAATATCAAAACAACAAGGAAAAGACAAATGTTGCATTCGGGCCACTGAACAAATTAGCTCAAAAGCAGATAAGCGCCTTTGAATATACATGTTACAGAAGAGTAGTCTTTCTGTTTGTCTGTCTGTCTGCCTGGCTATTTATCTGTTTAGGTGTGTACCTGTCCTTCTCTCTGTCTGGCTATTTATCTATTTGTTTGTCTTTGTGACTATTTATATTTGTGTACATGTATGCCTGTCAGTCTGGCTGTTTATTTGTTTATGTGTGTATCTACCTGTCCATGCTATGTATTTATCTATTTATGTGTGTACCAGTCTGTTTGTCTCCCTGTTGCCTGTCCGTCAATGTCTGTATACTCACTTGCCTGTCACCTCATTCTATGCCTGCTTCTCTCTGTCTATCTCTTTATATAGTTACTTATTTATCTGCTCTCGTGTTAGTCCCCCACACCAGCACATAAAACAAACTCCTGTCTGTTTAACTTGAAATCAGTTTAGAAAATTGACAGTCACAATTCTGATATCTAAGCAGTAGCAGCAGTACTAACCCTCCCAGTTCTCTCACGGTTTTAGGAAGCTAGACCAGCTTTCCGGGAAAACACTTTGTTACTCAAGGATTAGGTCTTTCATTGGAAAGACTCGTCGATTTCAACGTCAGAGACACGACCTTGTCTGTGTACTGTATACATCGTTAGCGATTACCGGCGCTGGCTTGTCGTTGTCGCATGTGCCAGTATGTCCACAGTAATTCTTATTGTACCGCGCGCCGGGAATAGTGGCTTCAAAATCGCATCAGTTGGCCAAACTCCGCATATTGTGTTCCGATATTTGAGACTACAAATGTAAATTACGTACAGTGTATGGATGAACTGACGGATGGAGACAGGAAGTTTTATGATTTGTCCTCTTTGACAATAAGAGTCGCTGTAGCATAGTAACTGTACGCTTCCCTCCGTAGGTGAGGGTTTGAATTTACAATTGAAGTGGAGTTTGACAATCTAAGTGGGCTCCCTAATCGATCTAGTCTAAAATGGCTACCAGGACATACCTTGGTAAGTAGGAGGGCTGAGTGGTCTCGAGGTAGCGCGTCCGCATCGAGTGCTGGAGGTACCGGGTTCAAGCACCGGTGAGGGCCGGGATTTTTTCACGTGGACTTCGTAGTAACAAAATTTCCCCTGGTCTCTGGGTAGTGAGATCGGACGCCCGTGTGTATTGGTGCGCACGTAAAAAAATCCCTTGACAGTTGGAAATCGACAAAGTGTAACCGCACAGCACTGCCCGGGCACAATTTCGAGTTAAAAATCTTCCCAAAGTATTTCAGGATCCTTGCCGGTGCTACGGAGTTCGCGCACTGAGCTGAGCTTCTCCGGACTCAGGCTTGAGTTAGGAGTAGAACGGAGCACTTATGGGTTACACCCCTGTGCCGTGATGTTGATCCGTCGACTTAACTAAACTAAACGTTGGTAGGTAAAAGCGGAAACTAAACTAAACCTTGGTAGGTAAAAGCGGCCGGTGCAATATTGACCAAACCACTAGAGGAGAGCCGGTTGGTTTATAGTAATATGAGTCTAACAGTATATGCAAGATATGCTTTTAAGGTCCTTGACCTTTAGTTGTCATGGTCGAGACAGGAACACCGAGCTGATCCACGACTCTGGTGATCGAGCGAAATGGCGAGTCATGACCGCCCACGCTTTCCGGCATGGCACTTGATTGATTGATTGATTGACCTTTATTTACACGATAAGCGAAGGAGGTCAGCACGGCCGAATAGATCAGAGCGCTCGCACTTAAACTTTCGGTGTGCTGATGAGGAGGTAGCAGGTTCAACCCCATACACCGGTCAGTTGGACTAAAATGTTGACTTCTCGTCCTTGGCTTGGGGACGTATATTACAAGTAACTCAGAAGTCGGAGAAATAGACACAGTGAAGTAAATATACACAGTAAAGTAGATTGACATTGTAAAGTTAGTTAGTTAGTCGACAGATCATCCTCGTTGCACATCGGACCATTCAGTCCATAAGTGCTCGGATCCCCTCCTCAACAAATCCCGCAGCGTGTAGCGGCTAACGAAGCCAGTTCTGTGTTGGTTTATCAATCTTCTTTGGCTTCCTGCGTAGTGTTCTTGTTTGGCCACCCCTCTTTTAATTTGCTGCTCTCGCAGTCTGGCCATTGTTGTAGATTCACAGTCATCACTTGGTTCTTGCAAAAGTCTCACTTCTCGTAGAGCATTCAGAATGTCAGCCTGGTCCATGGCGCGTCCGCCCTCAACAGTAGCCTCACCTGCGAGCTTGTCAGCCCGCTCATTCCCTTGTACTCCCGCATGCCCTGGCACGAAGATGAAACTAATCTTTGCCAGCCGAGACCGCTTCAGAGGCAGCAACCATTCTCTTCGGATCGACCCCTCCTCTATCCTCTTGATCATGTTCATTGAGTCGCTAAGGAAACAAGCCCTAGTGAATGTCTGTGTCTCGAGCCATGTTATTGCTTTACTTACTGCCATGACTTCCATGGTCAGGCTACTTGTGGTTTCAGTGAAAGCACCAGAGTCCTCCTTCACAATTCTCCCTCCGGCCCGAGCTGTAAAGGCCCATGAGCTTCTCACGTGTCGGACGACCGACCCATCTGTGTAGATGACCGCGTCACTGTCTAGCGAATTCTCGAAAATCAACGCTTGTACTTCAGCCTCAACAGCAGCCGGATTTTCTTGTCTGCATTTTCTATCTAGTTGGATGCAAACTGAAAAGGATGTGCAGAAGTCTGTTGGCACTTGCACCCACTCCTCGCCAGGTTTTAAGTCCTCAAGTGAACACACCTGTTGAAGACTGTCCTCGGCTTGACCCATCCACGACCGTCCTCTTTTTAACCTGCTGCCCTTCACCTTCCTAATTTCACTATGCAGTGGATGCTGTGTGTTTGCGTTAATTCTGAGGTAGGCACGTGCCTTGCAAACTTGCATTCTCTCTTCAATGGTTGGAAAATCAAGAAGGTAGCGCATCGCCCTGCATGCTGTATCTCTTGTACATCCAAGAATAATGCGCATAGCTTCATTCTGTATCCTTTCCATCCTTTCTATTTGCTTATGGCTGACAGTCAGGATTGCCATTGCATACTCCAAAACAGACATGACCAGCCCCTCGTACAGAAGACATAGATGGCGCTGCTCACAGTTTGCTGCCGCCATCACCCGCATCGCTGCAAACCCCGCTTGGCCTTTGTTATCACCTGGTCTATGTGCACATTATAAGCAAGGCTTCGATCAAACCGTATCTCCAGGTAATTCATTGCCTGCGTTCTTTCCACCGTCTCTGAACACAGCATTACAGTTGGTGTTGGATTGTTGACAACATGATTATTCAACGAGAACCAAGTCACTGTTGCCTTTGTTGGGTTGACCATTGCCCCAGCTTCATCACACCAAGTACTTATGCGATTGAGTTCGGTTTGTAGTTCCACAGCAACCTCCTCTCTATCCTTACCCTGACGATACACTAAAACATCATCGGCATATGACAATGTCCTGCCAGGTCCAGTGATCTGCTCACTGGTGATTCTCACTGTGTAGGCGTTGAACAGTACCGGAGATAATGGTGATCCCTGTGGTAGGCCAGGATATATTGTAATGGTGATCCCTGTGGTAGGCCAGGATATATTGTAATGGTGATCCCTGTGGTAGGCCAGGATATATTGTAAAGTAAATAGACACATTAAAATAAGTAGACATAGTATAGTTAAATATGAATGGGAATATCGATATATGAAGCCCATAATCGGGCACTTTCACGATGTTTATACTTCACTTCGACACCACAAGGTACAAGAGGAACATGATGAGATGAATATAGTTAAAGTTAGTTGCATATCCTTTACAGGACGTCGCAGTCAACACCAGCATTTTTTGCTGTTGTGATCTCTTTGCAAGTTTACGTTCAGTAGTTTGCCATTGCTTTCTGAACCACCGGCACCCATACCATTTCGTAAAAAAACCAACGCGAGACGGTCTACTGCCAAATCGTCCACAGCTTAGGTTCTAACGAGGGTGTAGGGATAACAAACTGTGTCTGTAACTCCGTCGCCACGGAGTAATCGTATGGTAAAACATGCTCTTTCCTGCATTGAGGCAATTAGCACATGATAAACAATACTTTTACACACATTAGGCGCATTGGGAAAATGACGCCAGTTCCGTATTCTCACAGATCAGTCGGCACATGAGTGGCGTAGTTATAGAACTCATTTACTTCACAAGACATTTTGGGTAACCGAATCGGCCTCAAACCAATCGGTGAACTAGGGTATGCCTACCCAGCATGTGAAGACAGGACTCGGCAGACTGAGCGGATGAAATCATTGATGATTCAACGGGCAAGACGGTGTTTACCTGCAAAGTGTGATGAGCACGGCAAGGCACGCAGAGCGCCCTGGTCATCCACTTCACCTGTAGTCGTCTCCAGTCGTCTTGACTTGTCTTGCCACTGGACTCATATGGACTCAGGCGAGAGATTGTGGTCGACGAATTGCGCAAATCTTCCACACTTTAATCCAACTCATCGCGCAATTAATTCTTCATTCAACTTCATCTTTGCCCACATTGTCAAAAAACATTTCGAGCCAAAATAGGCCTTACCAGCCATCTTTGAACTCACGGCTTCATACATTCAACCCCACTTTTTGTTTTTGGTTCGCATATCCTTCACAGGACATCACTGTTAACATCAGCATTTTCAGCTGATTGTTGATTTCTTGGCAAGATTACGCTCAGTAGTTTGCCATTACTTTCTGGGCGATTTTCTCACATACCCCTAAGTTACCGACGCGGAGAGAACCGCTACCGATTCACGCGCACGTCACGTTACTCACGAGAGTATATGGGATTACGGAGAGCGTCGTGTAACCCCTAGACCAGGGAGACCGGCTTCAACCCCACTGGATGAAGTTATTGGTCATCATCATTCTTGATGGACAAACAACCAACAACCATATGCTTGAACTCGTATAAGAGGAATTTCTGATAAGAAGAACTATTTATTGGGTCCCAGGTGAGTTTGCCTTATCAGGGCTGCACTGTATTGACATGCATGCGAAAATACCAGATTCTTGAATAACGAAGACACAAGCAATAGATTGAACGATTTATTGCCTGGCATATTTCGCTGCCTCTCGTCAAGTACATACTGCAGAAATATCACAACATGAAGTAAAATAACTAGATAAACCCTTCAAGCTGAAATATACACATGTTCGCACAGTAATGTCGATTGTCTACCACGGTAATTTTAAACTGACTATCATGTCTTTCTGTTTGCACAAAAATGGCCTATGTAGTTAATTTATTTACACTTTGTTGGGTGATTTCTGCAGTATGTACCTGGCGAGATGCAGCGAAATATACCAGGCAATAAATCGTGCAATCTATTGTTTGTGCCTTCCTTATTCAAATTCACCACGGGAAAACATTGTTTTGATTTTCTGAAATACCAGGTATGTCTGCGTGGGATGTCGAAGTTATAGCCGTTTCACAATAGTAGTTAGCGGTAACATATCATCATACAACATTCTGGCAGTGAAAGCCAGTTATTTTCCAGCCGGTCGCAGTAGTCGTCACATTGGAAACTGAGTGGTTTTGAAATGCTGCAATTTTGGAGAGTTCACCAGGTCACGTTTAAAGGCGAAGGACCGTGTTGTTCATGCAGCCAAGTTTGCGTAGTGGTTAGGATGTTTAGCTGTCGGCCTAGCGGTCGAGTGTTCAAATACCCTCGAGGCGGGATATATGTTGGAGATGTCGGCTCTCCCAGGCCGACAGTCTACGGTGGGTATCTGGACATTTCCTGGTAAGTTATGGCGACTGAGATGGTATTGACCACATCACAAATCTAGCGCGGTTAACAACTAGGATTAGAGTTAAACTGTAAGATGACGCAGATTATGGTCCTCACTAAGAAGAAGGAAATACCACAATGTAATATACAAGTAAATGGGAACATTCTTAAACAAGTGACTGCCGTTTCCACAAAGAATGAACTGCGTGTTTCGTAGAGGACTTTTGTGTTGGCATTCTAGCGACGGCATTATGTACAGTGACAGTTTTTACATCTGTCGGAGGTTATTTTGTTGCGTGAACTGCATTTCGGAGATAAAATGGCGTGGCTGGCTAGAAAACATCTAGAAACTGAACACCAACATCTAGAAACATCGAGACTTTGTAGGTGATCATCTGGTTGGGAAAGTGACTGCCACTTCCATCAAGGATGGATGTTGTGTGGAGGACTTTTGTGATGACATTCTGGTGGCGGCATTATGCACAGTGTGCCTTAGCGGGCCGTTGTTTGTCGAGACTCCTGTCTTTTCCACTTTTCACATGGGGCAGTGAGGAATATTTTATGTGATATTCACTGGCACAGGAACGGAGCATAATAGGGACGACCCGTTGCTGTGATGTTGGAACCGCGACTGAACTGATCTGAACTATTCTTAAACAAGTGAATCGGTACAATTATCTCGGAACAGTCATAACATCAGATGGGAGATGCCGTGAAGAGATTAGAACAAGAATCGCCATGGCGAAGACAGCCTTTTGCAAGGTGAAAAACATACTGACCAATAAAAAGATGGCGTTTGCAACGAGAACAAGAGTGTTGAGGTGCTACATAGAACCGGTGCTTTTGTATGGATGTGAAGCGTGGACAATGAGCAGACAAGCTGAGAAACATCTGATGGATGTGGAAATGTGGTTTCTGAGGAAAATGCAAAGAGTACCATGGACAAACAGAAAAAACCAATGACTAAGTCCTACAAGAAACAAATGAAAACCGTAGACTGATTAGAGAAATTAGACGTAGACAGTCACAATTTGTTGGTCACGTTATGAAAAGAAATAAATTGGAGAATTTAGTGACAATCAGCAAAATCAAGGGGAAACAAGGGGAGGGCAGAGACATAAATACTTATATGGCTTGGCCACGTGGTATGGTAGAGACAAGAACACTGAGCTGATCCACGACTCTGGTGATCGATTGAGATGACAAAGCATGACCGCCCACGCTTACCGGCATAGCACATGATGATGATGATGATGATGATGATGATGATGATGATGATGATGATGATGATGATGATGATGATGATGATGATGATGATGATGAACTCTAGCGCAGATTGATCTACGAATATGGGGTCAGCACCACATATCGAATACGCTTCGAGGCGTGAAAAGTGATCAGTCTCTTTATTTCACCTACATGTCGTGTTGTACTCCCATTGTCTGTCGCATGTGTGAGGTTTAGTGATTGACCCGTTATTTCTTTACCACAGGGAGCTGAATGTGTGGTGTCCAGTGGGGAAATGGGTTAACTGATGGCGAGAACATGTCATTGTTTACGTTCATATATGCAATCTGTCTGTGTGTCTTTATGTGTATGTAAGTATGTCTGTCTGTCTGTGTGAGTGAATTGGTGAGTATATGTGTGTATATATGTATTTTATGTATGTATCTCTCTCAATTCGTCTCTCTCTCTCTCTCTCTCTCTCTCTCTCTCTCTCTCTCTCTCTCTCTCTCTCTCTCTCTCTCTCTCTATCGTCGCTCCCTGTATTGTTGTCAACGCAACGTTAATTCACTTGACCTGTTGGCTACAACCAAGTGGCGCGAAGACAGAGAATTATACTGAGAAATGCCCAACCAGAACCCGAAGCTCCCCGCTTTGTGGCCAAGTGCTACTAGCAGCTGTTGGTGAAATCAAGTTTTCCCACTCCCTAGTTTTGGCTTGTCTGCTAAAAAAAATGTCTGGTCTGGGAAATGAATCTTCTAAGTCCTGCTGCCAGCTACACGTGAGAGGGTTTACTCTGGCGAAAGAAAAGTCAGTACCGGAAATCAAATACGATCTTTGGTGTTTATTTGCTTGTTGTCTGTTCTATAGCATGACAGAAGGAGAATATGCCAGGGGGGATAGACAGAAGAATGGCATATATGATTGGCTGACTGGCTGGTTGGTTGGTTATTTGTTTTTGTTTTTTTATTGGTTTATGCATTATTTGGTTGGTTGGTTAATTAGCTAATGGGATGTTTGGTTGATTGAATGATTGATTAATTAGTTGGTTGGTGGTTTGATGGTTAGTTGTTTGGTTTATTGGTTGATTTGTTCGTTAACTGGTTTGAGTTGTTCGTTCGTTATTTCGCTCGTTGTTTGGTTAGTTCGTTCGCTCGTTGGTTGGTTAGTCACTTGTTGGTTGGTAAGTTCGTTTGGTCGCTTGTTGGTTAATTCGTTCGCTCTTTGTTTGGTTGGTGTCTTGTTGGTTCGTTCGGTCTCTTGTTGATTAGTTCCTTCGTTTGTTGGTTAGTTCGTTGGTTGGATGGTTGGTTGGTTGGTTTGTTAGTTCGTTCGGTCATTATTTGGTTGGTGGCTTGTAGGTTCGTTCGGTCGCTTGTTGATTAGTTCCTTCGGTTGTTGGTTAGTTCGGTGGCTCGTTGGTTGATTGGTTAGTTCGTTGAATGTTTAATTGATTCGTTTGTTGGCTCGTTGGTTGATTGGTTTGTTGATACATTTGTTCTTTACTTTTTCATAATATATTCACACACACACACACAAACATGCAAATAAAAATTTAAGGTTTTCATTTGATTCCCCTTCCTACATTTTATAAAACTGGCGAAGCTTGCAGGTGGGAGACTCATCTGAACCTCGGGAGTATTTATAAAGACAGTAATTATAATCCCCGCTGCATATATAGATTTATTTCTCAGTTTCCAAGTGTGTTCGTTAATGTTTGCTGTTTACTATTGTCTGGCAGCTAATCAATATCCATTTACGTGTTTATTTATAGATTACCAACGGCCTGGGGGTATCTCACTTCTGTCTTAATTTTCTTGTGTGTACACCGAACGTATAACAACAACATTACCGGTGCACGCCGAATTTTTTTGCCGTGGGATTTTTCCCTTACCTAGCTTGCGTTATAGACATATTCAGAACGGGAGTTAAAAGTTAATTGCATATGCTTTACAGGACGCCGCAGTCAACGGCAGCATTTTTTGCTGTTGTGATCTCTTGGCAAGTTTATGTTCAGCAGTTTGCCATTTCTTTCTGGACGATCGCCTGTCATACCATTTCTTAACAAACCAACGCAAGGCGGTCTGCTGCCAAATCTCCCGCAGCTGTGTTTCGAACGCGGGTATGCGGGATTACGAACTGCGTCCGTAAACTCTTCGCCAGGGAGCCGGACCTTACACCAGAGATACACAGAAATAATATTTGTTGGGGAGTCCCTGGGCCATGTAAATAGCGTGAGAAATAGACTCTTGGGTGTTGTTTGACACTTATGGAAGTAGAGGAATATACTGTAACTTACAGAACTAAACGTACGTTGTGTGTCCTTTGCAAGACGTCGTAGTCTACCGCAGTGTTTGTTTTTTTGTGTGATTTACTGTAGCGCTGTGGAGAAGGAGTTACGAATGCAATTTGCAGTCCTGTATACCGCATTCGAAACACATCTGCGGGCGATTTGGAGGCAAACCGCCTTACGATGGTTTTCACTTGCCAGGAAATCACGAACAGCCCACAAATGTCGGGGTTGACTGCGACCTCCTGTAAAGGATAGTCAACGTATGTGCGTGCGTGCGTGTGATATTTACTAGACAATGTTACGTTCAGTAGTTTCCCATAGATACTGTCACTATCGACTAAGCCACAGGCGCTGACACAGAAGACACTAGAGAAAGTATACCATCTGAAAGATTTAGTGGCCATACGGGTTTGTCCAAATGCATGTAATCCTTCAGCGAGATACTGTCGTCGTCTGTATACGGCAGGTTCAAATTCCGGTTTGGCTACTATAGATTTCAATTTCGATGTCGTCTAGTGTTTCCTCTACTGTTGTTTCCTTTACTTTTATGACTGCCTTTCAATACCTGTGACTTTTTTTCTTTTTGGTTTTTATCCTTGCGTTCTCTCGCTTTGAACTCAAGCGTAATTCACACACATGATGCTTCTTCTAGTGCGCTGGGCTGATGTTTGCTTGTGTATTAGCTTTCCCTATAGTGTTTCGCTCATAAACAGCATTAGGTTTCCAAAACTTCAAAATCTGTGGCCATGGCAAACTTAACAGGGCATCATAAAGAACACTAATAGAAGGCTTGGTATATGGAAGAATAGGCAAAGGTTGAACAACAGGATTGTGGGCGCATGACAATAAAGACGCACTGGACATAAAAATGCACGAGTTGGTGGAACTACAGAAGGATCTTCTTCTTCTTCTTCTTCTTCTTCTTCTTCTTCTTCTTCTTCTTCTTCTTCTTCTTCTTCTTCTTCTTCTTCTTCCTCTTCTTCTTTCGTTCGAAATATTTGTTCGTAATTCGTATTTGTGACGTAATTGCGTTGTGTCTGTTTACAGCAGAGTTGCGATCTTAGGGCCGACCGACACATCCTTCTTCAGGCATTTGTTGACCAATTTATGCTTCCCAGGATAGAAGGACGGGGAATGAGTCCAGGGCACCGTGATGACAACAACGTTCTGCAAATGACATGCTACACATATTAAAGAGACTGACAGACGTGGACAGAGTGAAAGAGAAGCTGATAGAAGCATGATACATACACAGATAGATACAGACAGAACAGGAGAGACTTAAACACATGCAAGAAATACAGCAGGAGAGAGACAGAATAATAACAACAGGAAAAAGATAGAAAGAAAGTCAGCAGACTGAAGGAAAATGACAAAAAGAGGCAGACAGAAAGAGATAGAAGACAGACAAGTAAAGACAGAAGGAGAGAGACGGACAGAATAAAAGACATACGCAGCCAGAAGGAGAACGGCTGACAAAAAAGAAACAAGAGACAGAATAAAAATGTAAAAAAACAGGCTCAGATCAAATAAGATATATAGCAATGCAGGCCCCTGGAAATTAAGAAGAACATTATAAATGAAAGTTGTTACCAGCGCTGTGACATCAATGCCAACCAACTAAAGAACAAGAAAGAAAACTCACTACTTGCGAAATGAGATGCCTGAGTAAAGCAGCGAACCAATCAAGCAACGAGATCTATAAAACAGTTTGAGCAACACCAGTTATTAAATTCATTGATAAACAAAGACTTAACTGGTTCGGTCATCTGGTGAGAATGAACCCAATGTCGTCAGCAGCAAGAGCACACAACATGGAAATGGAAGCATCAAGAGGCACGGGAAGGCCACGAAAAAGATGGATCGTTGGAGTATGAACGAACACCTTAAAACCCCACAAAATCTCAGCATATTAAGCGACCGAGCGAGCCCTAGTTCGGAAACCAGTCATCAAACAAGCCTGCGACGCCTAACGACATAGGGCAGTGAAGGATAAAAGAAAGAAGAATGCAGATCCATAACAGATACAGCTATCTCTCTATCTCTCTCTCTCTCTCTCTCTCTCTCTCTCTCTCTCTCTCTCTCTGTCTGTCTGTCTCTCCCTCTCTCTCTCTCTCTCCGTCCCTCTCTCCCACATCTCTCTCCCTCTTTCTCTCCCTCACTCTCCCTCTCTCTCTCCCTCTCTCTCCCCCTCTCTGCCCTCTCTCCCCCTCTCTCTCCCACTCTCTCTCCCTTTCGCTCTCTTCCTCCCCTCTCCCTCTCTCTCCCTCTCCCTCTCTCTCTCCCTCTCTCTTCCTCCCTCTCTCTCTCCCTCCCTCCCTGTCTCTCTACCTCCCTCTCTCTCTGTCCCTCTCTCTGTCCCTCCCTCTCTCTGTCCCTCCCCCCTCTCTCTCTGCCCCCTCTCTCTCTCTCTCTCTCTCTCTCTCTCTCTCTCTCTCTCGTAAATGTTAAAGACAAGAAAGTCTATCTCATTGCGCTGTCCCTATCCCTTATGGCTCGGTCTTCTTCTCTCAGATCGGCATAGCGAAAACCTCGAACAGAGCACGAACTCCGTAGCCCCAACCGCGACCCCCAGAGGTATCCGAAAGAAAGTACTCATCAAAGTAATGACGTTATCAGAAAGCGAACCTGCGACCTTCATAACGAAAGGCATGCGGCTTAAAAACTTCGCCATGGAACCCCACAGGGGTGTTAGATACGAGTTTGTCAACAGACTTCAACCTAGTGCGTGCGTGTATACACACACATGCGCATCCGCACACGCACATACAGACATATTTCCAGTGGGTGTACATGGTTTGATCAGACGAGTTTACCCACACAGCTGCTCTATGGCTCTTACTACTTCTCTACAACAATTTTATGAACCTAATTATTATAACGAGGTCGCTTGAGACAACACTTGAAACGGACGAGAGGACGCCGAGGTCTATCCAGGATTTTGAGTCCGTCCGCGGAAAGTACTAGGAACTCGACACGGCCGTTGTCTTGTGCCTTATCGTTTTGCGAGAACATGGCGTCGTAATTGATATTTCTGGCACTGATCCCCATCTCCTCGGTTCGCCGTCTCTCTTGTCGCACAACGTGTCTTGTCTGTGAGCGCTTCAGTTTTACCAGAAAAGAATGGTAGTACCGGTCACAGTGAGTGGTCACGAGTGAGAGCACGTCGGGTTTGCTTATGTTGGCTCAGGTGTGGGGTAGAACGATACCAACGTAAGTAAGGTTGTCTGAAGCGTTACGCGAGTTCTAGGATCTTTCGCTTTCATCGTGTGATTCCTAGTCTAGTGGAAGTGAAATATAATAGATGTTATTCCATTGAGGGATAGTCAGTGTTATTTTACTGTTGTTCTGTTGAAGAGGAATGTATAGTGTATAATTTTTTTTATTTTAATGGAGAGTCACTTTTGCAGGTTGTACTATTTTTCCTTTGAGAAGGATTAATATATATATATATATATATATATATATATTATATATATATATATATATATATATATATATATATATATATATATATATATTTCTTTACTTCTGTCATTATTTCTTTCTTTCTTCTAATTTCTCTCATTCTTTTTTCTTTCTTTCTTTCTTTCTTTCTTTCTTTCTTTTCTCTTTCCCATTTTCTTTCTTTCCGCTGTTGTTGTTGTCTAAGGAGTACTTTTATTTCATACAGTATATTTCCATGAGTGTTCTAGTCCCCCGTTACACGCAAGGAAAATGTCCGCACAGTGCATGAACCGCTTATTACGGACGAGGCTTCACATGTACGTGTGTACCGGAACCTCATAAAACACCCACTACAGGACGTAAGGTCTGTTAGGAATTTGATGTCAGACATTTATATTTATTGACCAAACTGCACTAGGTGGCTGATGTGGTCTGTGTAGCGCCTGCCGCCTTTACTTCCTGAGATATTTCCTGGTCCAGAACCACATAGACTATGAATATTCTGTTTGTAGTTTCTTCTACTTCTTCTTCTTCTTCTTCTTCTTCTTCTTCTTCTTCTTCTTCTTCTTCTTCTTCTTCTTCTTCTTCTTCCTTCTTCTTCTTCTTCTTCTTCTTCTTCTTCTTCTTCTTCTTCTTCTTCTTCTGCTTCTTCTTCTTCTTCTTCTTCTTCTTCATCGTCGTCGTCTTCATCCTCGTCGTCTTCATCCTCGTCGTTTTCTACTTCTTCATCTTCTTCATCGTCGCCCTCCTCCTCCATTTCCTCCTCCTTCTCCTTCGTTTTCTGCGTGCTCATCTTCATCATTGTCGTCATCTTCGTCCTCCTCCTCTTCTTTGTTTTCCTTCCTGTCATTACCCAATGGAGTGTAGGCACAACCAACTGAAGCTAAGCCCGCTGTAGAATTATTCACGATTGGTTGGATTTCGCAGCTGAAGTCCTCTACAGGATAAAGTCGCTAGTCTCACCGTAACCCCTTCTTAATCGCCTCTTACGACATACATGGGAGGTGTGGCTAGCCTTTGCCTTCCTTGTGGGCCCCAGTAACACACGGAAAGGGACCACGTTCACTGCCGATGGATTTTTTCCTTGCGCTCGATTGAACTCAATCTATTTTATGGTAGTGATGGACTGAATTTTGTGTGTGGATTAGCTTTCCTTATTAATAGTGTCCCTCGCCATCAGGCTAACCTACTCAGACTTCAGAGGTACTTGTAATTAACGTCCCCAAATCAAGGACGACAGATCAACATTTTAGTTCAGGTGTAGATGTTGAACCTCTTACATTGGCATCAGCACAGCGGATGTTTAAGAACACGCGTTCTTACCCATTAGGCCATGCTGAACTACTGTCCGTGGATATCTTCATATGTGTTTCCACGCATTGACCACACAAGGAGCACCTGAACACGGGCAACGAACTCCCTATTACATAACTAAGAAAGTATATCTGGAAAAGGCTAATGAAAGCAGGCTCCGTAATGAAAAGGTTACGGACGCAATTCGTAATCCCGCATACCGCGTTCGAATCACAGCTGCGGGCGATTTGGCAGCAGACCTCCTCGCGTTGTTTTCATACAGTGGTATGAGTGCTGGTCGGTCAACAAGAAATGGCAAACTACTGAAAGTAAACTAGCCCAGAAATCACAAACAGTGGGAAAATGCTGGGGTGTACTGCGACGTCATGTAAAGGATATGCAACTAACATTACCATCGAAAATTCAGTAAGTTATGTTAAGTTGTGTGGGATATTCTCATGCGTGGCAATCCTCCACTGCAGCAGCCATTCCAGGGTATTTATGCTCCCTGTTCCCAAGAGGTATTGTGCCTCTTTTGGCTTCGAAGACGGCATCGACCTGCTTAACCTGGCTTGATCCAGTGCATGTAGTATGCCTAGCGTCAAAGTCTCGTCACTAGCATTCAACAATTCCTTACTGCTTTGCCCGTATCAGCCCTGATCATGCTTCCTCCGGTTTGGTTTGGTGCTTTATTTGCGATCTGGTTTATTCGTTCATTATTTTTTTTCTAATGGTTGTCTGGTATGTTTGGGTGCGTACAAGACGGTATTGATGTAATATACAGCATACGCCTCTATGATTAAACGTCAGAAAGTTAAGTTAGTGATGAAATGTTATCTGGAACCAGTTCTGTTGTGTGGCAATGAATCTTGGAATGAAAGCTAAGAGACTAGGAAGACCTTTGAGGCAACGAAGATGTGATTTAGACCTTAGGTTCATACCAGAATACGATCAGCATTGCCAGTAGTGGGTTGTGCTCAATATTTTAAAATTCAAATCCCGAAATAAACAAATTAATCAAGAAGATGTGATTGTTAAAGACGTATGCTGCGAAACTCTCGGAACGCCAGACTAACTAAGAACGAGTGTCTGGAAAAGACAGAACAGTATATACAGATGTAACAAGAGACAGACAATGTTCTTGGGTAACGGAATCAGAAGCGAGTCTTTGGAAAACATCGCGATGACTGGAACGATCCGCGGTAGAAACATCAAGGGCGGGCCGAGAGAGATGATGCCAGACGGACTGAGACGATAGCTTGGAGAAATTTCATCAACGGAATTGGTCAAGAATATCAAGGACCTGGGTATGTGGAGGTGCATGCATGTCTAACCCAGCCGGCGGGGCAGATGATGCTGATGATTATAATGATGATGATGGTGGTGATGATGATGGTGGTGGTGATGATGATGATGATGATGATGACACAGCATAAAGAAAATATTTTAAAAGTATAACCAAGGGGGAGACGGTTGTATGAAAGACAGTTGCCTCGATTACTGATCTCCCAATATTGAATTCCTTCCACATAATGGCTGTTCGATCCTAACTCTTTCTATACCGGGTGTCAGAGTCCGACAGGGGACAGCGATGCAGGGACATCGTTACGACCGCCAGGCGACTTAGCTCCCAGTAAGGGATGCAACAACTTCGTTGCGCCGCCAGGCAAATAGGAGTTACCGGCCTGCGGAGATCGCTGGCTGACCAGCGGTCAGGCCGCCAACGCAAGACGCACGCCTGCCACGTGACGCCACGTCAGGCAGGAGGCAAGTTGCGAACCAGGTCCAGACAGCTCTGGGACACGGAACATGACGGACGTGTGAGAAAGGCGTTGTATGGTTTCTGTATTGAAAGGCGAGTGTTTGGACATCTTGCGAGTCAGACTTGTGAACTGTATTGTGGATGTAAGTTGTAAAGTATCCATTATATGTATTTGTGATCATCGTTCTGTATTTGATATGTTAATAAATCCATCGAACGATGTGTCGTTGAGTCTTACGTTGAATCACGTTGTATTTGTACTGTCTCACACTTGTTAGGAAAGCGAGCCAAGTTTAAGACCCTGACATGTGTGAACGTGGAGGGCTCGTCCAGCCTTAATTTAGTTATATTTGAACGTGAATAGCTTGTCCTTGTTGAACGTGGAAGGTCTCATCCAGCTTTAATTGAGTTAGATTTAAACTTAAATGTGATCATGGAAGGCTCATTTTGATTGTTACTACATTATTTGAACATGTGTAAGACATCTGTAAACGTACAATGCATACATTTTGTTTGATCCTGTAAGCGTGTAAAACATTTGTGATTTGTGAAACTTGTCACCGTTTTGACCTTGTCGACATTGTGATCTTGTCGCCATTTTGACCTTGTCGCCATCTTGTAAACTTGATGTCTATGTCCTTACTGAATGTCATCTTGATGTAAGTGATGTGTCATCAATGTTGTAGAGTGTTAAGATACTTGTAGATTGTCTTTGTGAATTGAGTTTGTGGAACGCGAAAAGTGTTTGGAAAGAAAGTAACGTGTATTGTAAAAAAAACTGTTGACGGACAAACTTACGACATACAATTACACTCAACGCCATACAAACCTAATCAACACTTAGTGACAAGCAGGCACACACCAACAAATAGACGCTAATTTATCTTCTTCCAAAATAAAAGCAGGTTTTTCCGTACCATCCGAAACCTTGCCGTAGAGGTCATTTATAGTCTGAAGTAGCGACCCTACAGTTCCTAGCCCGATTTCCAACCATTCTTCACCGCATCCAGGGCACTTGAGTATATTTTTTCTTTTCACATACTTTACCTATGCATTTTTAGGCACATATCGTCCATATAAACAGATTGTAAATTGTTGATTACTAACCACTTATAACATATTGTGTGTGGCTTGTATTTCATTGACATTTTTCCATCATGTCTTCATTATTTGATTTCATTGATATGGGGATAAAGTTACAGTTACATGGTGATGAATTAACACAGTGGAGTGAGCAAAAATATGCAGAATACCTACTAGTTCAGGAAAAAGCTAATGAACGCGATGAAAGGGCAGCAGAACGCTATGAACGAGCAGCAGAACGGGCTGCCAAGCAAGCTGAGATGGATAGTGAACTAAAGAAGGCAGAAACAGCCTTAAAGCAAGCCGAATTAGAACTGGCTGCAAAGACAAAGCAATCTGAGATAGATAGCGAGTTGAAAAAGGCAGAAATAGCAGCTCAGAGTAAGAGAGAAGAACTGGAGTTACAGTTGAAGATGAAACAACTTGACACTGAGACTGCCATTAACAAAGAGTATAAGAAATCTGAGAGACTGGAGAAAGAAAACCAGTATAAGAAATATCAGGGTATTGTACGTAATTATACCTCGGGTGACTGCATCGCAGCCTTTACCCAAAATTTTGAAACTTTAATGGAACATTATCAAGTTCCGCTGTCTGAATGGAATATTGTGTACATGAGGAGTTTGTCAGGGGAACCTCTTAAAGTTATTGAAACCATCCCCAAAGACCTCAGAAAAGATTACCATTATCTGAAATCTAAGATTATGGCACATTTTATGTTAGATGAGGCAGGTTACAGAGAACAGTTCAGTAAATTGAGCCCAAAACCGACTCAAACGTTCTCTGACTACCTCTGCTTAGTCCGAGATATTTTCACCAAATGGACGTCAGCAGCCAAAATTGAAAAAAGTTATCAGAGATTGGAAGATCTAATTATTAGAGACAAAATTGTGTCATCTATTCCTTCAGCCTTTGCTAAATTTTTGTTAGAGAATGAATGCTCTAGTGTGGATGAAATTGAAAGACGGGGTTCGGCTTACTACACAGCCAACAAACATTGCTTTGCTACTGAAGATACTAACATTAACTTTGTAGCAGCGGCTAATTATGACAAACAACCCTATAGTAGGCAGAAATTTCGTAAGCCTACCTCTGAGAAGTTATATCATTGCGAGTATTGTAAATATTCTCATCATCAGAGTGAGATGTGTGATAAAAACCCTCTTTACCAGACTTACTTACAGCACAGGGTAAATCAACAAGATAAGGAGCGTAAAACCTTCAACGGTTTGACTAAATGTTTTCTCTGTAAGGCGTACGGACACCATCGGAATAAATGTGAGGGCAGGCATATGACCAAAAAAGCAAATGCCGCCTTGTTTGATAGTTCCGAGTCTGAAGAAGAAGAGCCAGAGAAACATCCTGTGAACTCAGCACAGGCTTTTGACATATTCAACGCAAACAAATGCTATGTTTGTAATACTTTCTATGAAGATGGTATTTTAAAATGCGGTCATACCATCCCTATTGCCAATGAAGAAGCTAATTCGGTAATAGGTTCAAAGGGCAGAATAAACATCCATCACGGATATGTAAATGGCAAATATGCTACAGTCCTTCGCGACACAGGAAGTACACTCATTGGCTTGAAAAGAACGTTCATAGTGCCTACAGACTACACAGGCAGGCACGTAACATGTAGAACATTCTCAGGCAATATTGAGAGATACCCATTAGCATGGGCATATATTGATACACCTTTCCTCACTGGGAAAGTAAAGTGCGCTGCACTAACCAGTCCAGTTTGTGATATAATTATTGGTAATTTACCTGAGGTAAATGATAAACCTCATGACATAACATCTTCATGTAATGATGATACCATAACATCACCATCAAATGTCATCATTGAAAATGTCACACCACCTATTGATTTTAATGTAGCTAATGTAGCACTAAGTTCTCATGACATCATTGAAACTATTGTTCCATCATCATCATCTGATATCATTGAGTGTGTGAACGCAGTAACAAGAGCTACTGCTAGAGTGCAAGATGAAGTAAATCAAACTGAGGCGATACAATTGCTCAGCCCAGTTTCACTACCTACTAACACCATGAAGGAAGCATTTGTAACAGCCCAAAAAGCTGATCCTTCATTGTCAAAATACTTTGACCTGATCGGCCGAAAGCCAAAAGTAACCAAGAATGCAAAATGGCATTTTGCTATGAAAAATGACATACTCACTAGGTATTACACCAGAGGTGACAATACCACAGAGCAAACTGTTTTGCCAGCTAGTTATCGCAAGCAAGCCTTACATCTTGCACACGATATACCTCTTGCAGGACATATGGCATACGTTAAGACCAGATCAAGGTTATTGACACAATTTCACTGGCCAAAATTTTGCAATGACATTAAAGAATATTGCAGAAGTTGTGACACCTGCCAGAAACTGGTTAAAAAAGGTAAACACCCACAGGCAAAGTTACAAGTTACCGACTTAGCCAGTCGACCTTTTGAAAAGCTATCGGTTGACATAGTGGGCCCTCTTAGTCATACAACAACTAGAGGGAATAAATTTATTCTAACTGTCATTGATCAATGTAGTCGCTGGCCAGAAGCTATTCCGTGGTAAAGAACATAACTGCCAATGAAATAATGGAAGTGTTCTTCCATATTTTTCTAGGATAGGTTTTTCCAGATACTATCCAATCTGATAGGGGCACTCAGTTTATTGCCGCATCCACCCAAGCTTTCACCAAATGCTGGGAGTGAAGCAGTGTTTCAATTCCCCCTACCATCCTCACAGTAGCGGAGTAATAGAGAAGTTTAACGGGGATCTTAAGCACATGCTTGCAAAAGTAACGCAAGAACACCCCAACAACTGGGATGTATATCTACCAGCTATTCTTTTTGCTTATCGCGAGGTACCACATGCTAGTACCGGTTTCTCTCCTTTTGAACTTATCTATGGTGCCAAACCACGTGGCCCATTGACCATTTACTACCAAATGTTAACTGACTCTACACCAGTACTTAAACCCATATCATCATACTTATTTGTGACATCATTGCGTGAAAGAATCATCAAATCTTGTGTTATTGCAAAGAATGCACTAAAACTATCTGGTGCTACTTATAGACAGTATGCTGACAAAGGTAACAGGACAATAACATTGACACCTGGACAGGACATTCTTCTTCTGCTACCTAGTGACAGACACCTTCTGACTGATTCTTGACAGGGACCTTTTAAAGTGACAAGACAGATTTCACCTTTAGACTACGAGATCCTTATAAAAAACAAACACAAAATATTTCACATAAATATGCTAAGACCATACCACAACAGAGACGACGAACAAGACGATACAACAGCTTGTACAGTGATAATAGATCACGAAGACGACGATGCTAGTGACGAAATTCCAACACCTGCATTAGACACGACAGACTGCTTGAAGGAGATCAAAATCAACCCAAATTTAACTCAAGCAGACACAGACAGTTGCAAACAACTTATACAACAGTACAACACCATCTTTTCCAACAACCCAGGACAAACAGAATTAATACAGCATCACATTGCACTCACATCAAACACACCCATTAGATGCAGACCATACACCATCCCATTACATTACAAAGAACAGTTACATCAAGAAATCATCAACTTAGAGAAAAATAACATCATAAGACGATCCCAATCAGACTACTCATCTCCATGGTCATAGTACGCAAAAAGGACAACACAATAAGACTGTGCATCGACTACCGAAAACTGAATAAAATAACTGTTCTAGATCTTGAGCCAATGGCAAACACTGATGATCTTTTGACAGAACTAACAGACGCTAGGTTCTTTACGACTGTAGACATGGTTAAAGGTTATTGGCAGATTGCTGTAGACGAACAGAGTAGACATCTGACAGCTTTTGCCACACCTTGGGGACTTTACGAATGGTGCAAACTTCCATTTGGGCTTGTTAACGCCCCAGCCACATTCGTACGTATGACACGACTACTTCTAATAGACATTCCTAACATAATCTGCTATATTGACGACATATGCATTCACACAGAGACAATGACAGAGCACATTAAGACATTAGACCAAACATTTGAACGGATCAGACAGCACGGACTGACAGTGAAGCCTGCAAAAGTAGACATAGCCTACCAGGAAATATCATTCTTGGGTTACAAAATATCCAATGGCTTTGTCACGACAGACGATAAAATTGTGTCCAAGATACTAAAACTCTCACTTCCGACTACTAAAAAACAAGTCAGAAGTTTGTTGGGCTTAATAAATTACTATCGGCAGTTTATTCCTGATTTTTCTGAACTGACTTAAGAGAGCTTTCTATACTAAATTACAAAGATTACACCCAACATATAACAGAGAAAAACTACAAGACATTACAGTCAAAGAGAAATTTACAGATGAAATAAAATGTAAACTTGAAACTTTTCAAAACCCTTTGGAGGAAAGCGTTGACCAAACTTGGTTGAACATCAAGAATACAGTTCAATCTACCGCAGAAGAATGTCTCGGTGTGTCAACCACGCATAGAAAGAACAGATGGTTCAATCAAAAATGTGAAGAAGCAGTCACTAAGAAGAAGAATGCCAGACATGTATGGTTAAATGACATCAATAACATCCAAAAGGAAGAGCATTATAGAAGTGAATGTAAAGAGGCTACAAAAATAGTCAGACAGCAGAAGCGAGAATATATGAGTAATATAATCAAAGATATGGAAACTAATCACCAGAAAAATGAATCCAGAAAGTTTTTTAAAGTACTGAAGTCAATGAAACGAGGGCACCAACAAAACACATATGGTTTAAAAGACAAAAATGGGAATATGATAAATACCAATGAAGAAATGTGCAACACATGGAAAGAATATTTTATTGAATTACTAAATTGTGAAGCTCCAAGTAACATTTTCCCACAGGAAGAGGTTCTAACATGCGAACCACAAATTGAAGAACCTACATTTGAAGAAATCCTATATGTAATCACACGACTTAAAAACAATAAGGCAACTGGGACTGATGGAATTGCTGCTGAATTTATAAAGGCAGGTGGCCATGCATTACATCTAAAGCTATACGAACTAATAATAAAAATCTGGAGGACAGAAGAATTACCCCATGACTGGAAAGAGTCATTATTGATACCTATCTTTAAGAAAGGAGACAAGTTCCAATGTGGAAATTATAGAGGAATATCACTACTGTCCACAAGCTATAAGATACTATCCGCAGTATTACTAAATAGACTAAAACCATATTCAGAAGACATATTAGGTGACTACCAGGCGGGTTTTAGACAAAACAGATCAACAATAGATCAGATATTTATCTTACGACAAATAGCCGAGAAACATTGGGAATATAAAAGAGATCTCCATAACATTTTTGTGGATTTTAAAAAGGCTTATGATAGTGTCCATAGGAATAGTCTATGGAAAGTTATGCAGGAATTTGGAATACCAAGGAAGTTAATTAACATGACCAAACTATGCATGGAAGATACTTATAATATAGTAACATATAAAGGCAGGAAATCAGACCCCTTCCAAATAACATCTGGCTTGAAACAGGGTGATGCACTATCGCCGCTACTCTTCAATCTGGCTCTAGAGAAAGTTGTAAGGAAGGTAAAGGAGGAATGTGATATTGGAGGAACATCCAGGCTGCTTGGTTATGCAGATGATATAGATATTATAGGGCAAAGTGAACAAAAGACATTAGAAATATTGACTCACTTAAAGGAAAAAGCCCAACAGATGGGGCTGGTTATCAACCAAGATAAGACAGAATATATGGTAATTTCAAGAGACGGAATGGCTAAAAACTCTGGCCACATACAAATAGATAATATGACCATTAAAAGAACGGAAACATACAAATACCTGGGTACAATCTTCAACTGCTCCAACATCATAAGGGAAGAAATACAAACTAGAATCAACTCTGGAAATAAGATATACTATGCACTACAACATCTACTAAAATCAAAGGCGCTATCTCGTAACACCAAAATCACAATATACAAAACACTGATCAGACCAGTTGTGCTGTATGGCTCTGAAACCTGGAGTACAACGAAAGGAGACGAAGCCTTGTTACAAACCTTTGAGAAGAAAATTTTAAGACGCATCTTTGGACCCATTAGGGATACACAAAGTGGAGAGTGGAAAAGAAGAAGTATTAAAGACATTTATGATTTGTTTAAGTCCCCGCTAATCACTGGTATCATGAAGGCTAATAGACTACAATGGCTGGGGCATATAGAAAGAATGGAAGATAATAGGGAAACAAAACTCGCTTACACTCAGGAAATAAATGACCGTAGACCCCGAGGTAGACCAAGAAGGCGGTGGAGAGATAATATACATACAGACCTACAAGCACTTGGAATCAACGACTGGCAAGAGAAGGTCCACCAGAGAGACGAATGGAGACAGATTGTATTTGCAGCAAAGAACCTCAATGGCTCGGAATGCTGAAGAAGAAGAAGAAGAAGAAGACCGAGGTATTTACTAATCTACTAACAAAGGATAAACCAGAGAAAATTGTACACGATCCATGCCTAAAAATCGCATTTCATAAAGTGCTATCATGTTTTTCTGATAAGAATAAACAGAATCTTATCCTTAAATTGCCCGATATCCGTTTACCTTTCAGATTACGCACAGATGCTAGCTCCGTGGCGATTGGAGCAGTCCTGTTGCAGGAGTATAACAACATTCTCCACCCCGTTTATTTTGTATCCAGGAAGCTGAAAGCCCGAGAGCGGGCATGGTCCATTCCTCAATTGGAAGCCCTAGCTTTAGTAGTAGGTATTACCAAATTGTCTAGATTTCTTCTAGGACGCCATTTCATCGTAGAATCGGACAGCAGCCCCTTACGATGGATGAATTCAGGTGTGCCATCGAACCATATGGATAGCTCGTTGGTCTTTGAAACTTCAAGATTATAGCTTTGAGGTTCGACATATCCCAGGCAGAACCAATTCAATTGCCGATCTTTTGTCACGTTGTCCGACCGACCCAGTGAGCACCAATGTCTGAGTGCAGTATGTAGAAATACACTCAGACCGACACAGCCATTTAGCAGTGAATAGTGGTTTTCCATTCACAAAAAGCTGTGTAATGTCTACAATATTGTGATAGGGATTACTCCCATTATATATAGTGTTCGTATTTTACTAATTCATGTAGTGATTGTCGTGTATAAATGTGTAGTATGTGGTAGAAAGCGAACTTTATTAACTGTATATATTACGTACAAGAACAGTGTCACATTCGCACTTACCTGAAGCGAATTATCCAACGTGACAGTGACAACTTCGTGTTGAATCTTCCAGGAACATTTTAATTACGAGTGTGAAAGTAAAAACTGAACAGTGACGACTTTTCTACACCTCTGCAGTGAACCGAAATCTTTAATGTTCGACTGAAACATCTAACACATGAACATTCGATCGTAATCCAGAAGATTGTGTACCAAAATCCAACACGAACTTTGAGAACATTGTTCCTTCCTTAAACTACATCAAACCGGAACAGGTGTGTTCTACAAGCTTTACCATCAGCTGTTTTTAGTGATCGTGTGTACTTCCGGATTAATTAGAAATTTAGAAAAAAAAGAGCAGACAACATATAAAAGGTTAAAAAGTTTTGACGATTCTAAAATGTTTAGGATTCTATAAAATTGAATACACGAATTGTGTGTTTATTTATTTCTCTAATGTAATCTTAGAATCATATCTTGATTAACGTATTCATATTACCGACTTTTTCTCGTTAATATGAAGAAACGTCAAGCAATGACACTAAGAAATTAAATAGTTATTGTAAATTATTGTGTTTCACTAATGTTAAAATTATTTCCCTTTCATTTATTGTTATTACATTTTCACACAAAGGGCCATAATTTGAAATGTATATGCTAATGTGTTGTGTGTAATATAACATGTTGTTGTTAAAGTGTTGACACCACAGGCAGGCATCTACTGGGCATGGCAGAGGGTTGCCAACATTGTATACCAACACAATAACTCCTGGCCAAGTAGGGACAGGGTTTGAGTGTTTTATACGACTTATATAAAGTCGTATTTCAGTCTCGCGAGATGGTTTTTGTTTCAAGAACCATATTATTATTTTTTTTCAAATTGCGGTGACGTAGATGCGTGAAGCTGGTGCTACTGATCTGACTGGGTGATATTACGATTGAGGTAACCAGCCATCGAGAGGGTGAAGCCTGATATGTGTTAAACATGTAGCACCACATGTTTTTGTACCCAACTCCCAGGTCTTATATATATTTCTATGCCATGTGTGTAATTTTGATAACGTTGTGTATAACAATAGAAAGGTAGACTCTGACAAGGGTATACTATTAACCCAACAGGTACAGACATTATACATGAAAGACGACATCTTTCATGGATTTTACCGGGGGAGCGTGTCAGAGTCCGACAGGGGACAGCGATGCAGGGACATCGTTACGACCGCCAGGCGACTTAGCTCCCAGTAAGGGATGCAACAACTTCGTTGCGCCGCCAGGCAAATAGGAGTTATCGGCCTGCGAGATCGCTGGCTGACCAGCGGTCAGGCCGCCAACGCAAGACGCACGCCTGCCACGTGACGCCACGTCAGGCAGGAGGCAAGTTGCGAACCAGGTCCAGACAGCTCTGGGACACGGAACATGACGGACGTGTGAGAAAGGCGTTGTATGGTTTCTGTATTGAAAGGCGAGTGTCTGGACATCTTGCGAGTCAGACTTGTGAACTGTATTGTGGATGTAAGTTGTAAAGTATCCATTATATGTATTTGTGATCATCGTTCTGTATTTGATATGTTAATAAATCCATCGAACGATGTGTCGTTGAGTCTTACGTTGAATCACGTTGTATTTGTACTGTCTCACACTTGTTAGGAAAGCGAGCCAAGTTTAAGACCCTGATTTGGCAGCAGACCGCCTTACATTGGTTTTTTATGAAAATGGTATGAGTGCCGGTCATTCAGAAAGCAGTGGCAAACTACTGAACATAAACTTGCCAAGAAATCAAGAACAGCCAAAAAATGCCGGTGTTGACTAAAACATCCTGTAAATGATATGCAACTAACTTTAACTTTACTACCATTTGCCCAGTACTACTTAAGACATGTGAAAGTTTTTTTTTATTTCTCTGTCTATGCTCTGTATGCTTTAAGGTGTCTGAAAGGGTTCTTCACTTATTCACTTACTAAAAGTATCACGTCATGCAGCATGAACACTTCTTGAACTCTTTCACAAAATCAGTTTAATTATTTCCAGGTAAAAACCCAGTCACAGAAGGTGAAGTTTCCACAATTGAAATTCAGAGGAAGGAAGGAGAAAGCCTTGGTATTAGCGTTGTTGGAGGATGTGACACACCACTGGTGGGTCTCAGTGTTGGTTTATCAATGTATTGCTTCTGTTTGAAAGCTGTGCCATGATTACCAGTTGAGGATCTAAACACACTAATTTCATGTGACAGTTCTCTTTTGTTTTCAGTCTGTTTCTTATCATATATAAACACATTGATGTATTCTGCTGTCATTGCATCACCATCTGTTTGTCTTTGTTTACGAGTATGTATGTTAGCTGCTGAATGCTATGTAGCTGGAACATCCATTCTGTCTTTTGTGATCTTTTTTCTTTGAAACTGGCCACTTTAATTGTGCTTCTATATTTATTATATGTGTTTGAATGTTTGTTATAAGGACATAAAAACAAATTCATGTAGAACATACAAAAAAGTCATGCAGGACACAGAAACAAAAGTTACATAGAACATATAAAAAGTCATGTAGGAAATAGAAAACAAAAGTTATGTAGGACATTTAAAAAAAAAATCAAAGTAAAGATTCATGTAAACCAGATACTGCTGTTGAGTTTGAACTGATGTCAAGTTCATATATACTACATGACATTAAATAGAACACATATTGAGAAAACCCGTTCATTGCATAACTGAAAAATCCTTCTAGAATTCACAAGGCAATAGAAATATAGGGAGGCCGAAAACATGGAGAAGAGAATTAGAGGCATAGATGAATAATATGTGAAACATCTGAATTAAATTCAAGACATAGGAAAGGATAGTATGGCTTATCATGAGGTAGTTGAGAGTGTATCCTCCATTGGAGGGTAACAGACAGAAGAAGAAGGTCAGAATGATAAGATGTGGTGACCAGGTCATTTCCATGTACAGTGTTTTCTTCTGTCTGACTGGCACCTGACTGTCTTGACAGACGATAGTTTGTAAAATGGAGTTATACCTCTCCATAACACAAAGCCTGGAGGAAAGTCAGGTAACATTTAACAGCATCTTAGAGATGTTACTTCGTTCATCTTATACAATATGTTACTTAGTTCATCTTGTGTGTTGCTTAGTTCATCTTACAGGTTTTACTGAATTCAATTAACAGATGTTACTTAGTTCATCTTACAGATGTAACTGAATTCAGTTGACAGATGTTACTTAGTTCATCTTACAGATGTTACATAGATCATCTTGCATACATTGCCTTGTTCATCCTACTGATGTTTGTTAGTTCATCTTATAGATGTTACCTAGTTCATCCTATTGATTTTACTTATATCATCTTGCATACATGGCCTAGTTCATCCTACAGATGTTATTATATCATCTTGCATACATTGCCTACTTCATCCTACAGATGTTACTTAGATCATCTTATAGATGTTACTTAGATCATCTTATAGATGTTACTTAGATCATCTTATAGATGTTACCTAGTTCATCCTATTGATTTTACTTATATCATCTTGCATACATTGCCTAGTTCATCCTATAGATGTTACTTAGATCATCTTATAGATGTTACTTAGATCATCTTATAGATGTTACTTAGATCATCTTATAGATGTTACTTAGATCATCTTATAGATGTTACTTAGATCATCTTATAGATGTTACTTAGATCATCTTACGATGTTACTTAGATCATCTTATAGATGTTACCTAGTTCATCCTATTGATTTTACTTATATCATCTTGCATACATTGCCTAGTTCATCCTATAGATGTTACTTAGATCATCTTATAGATGTTACTTAGATCATCTTATAGATGTTACTTAGATCATCTTATAGATGTTACTTAGATCATCTTATAGGTGTTACTTAGTTCATCTTATAGATGTTACTTAGATCATCTTATAGATGTTACTTAGATCATCTTATAGATGTCACTTAGATCATCTTATAGATGTTACTTAGATCATCTTATAGATGTTACTTAGTTTATCTTATAGATGTTACCTAGTTCATCCTATTGATTTTACTTATATCATCTTGCATACATGGCCTAGTTCATCCTACAGATGTTATTATATCATCTTGCATACATTGCCTACTTCATCCTACAGATGTTACTTAGATCATCTTATAGATGTTACTTAGATCATCTTATAGATGTTACTTAGATCATCTTATAGATGTTACTTAGATCATCTTATAGATGTTACTTAGATCATCTTAAAGATGTTACTTAGATCATCTTATAGATGTTACTTAGATCATCTTAAAGATGTTACTTAGATCATCTTATAGATGTTACCTAGTTCATCCTATTGATTTTACTTATATCATCTTGCATACATTGCCTAGTTCATCCTATAGATGTTACTTAGATCATCTTGTAGGTGTTACTTAGATCATCTTATAGATGTTACTAAGATCATCTTATAGATGTTACCTGTTCATCCTTCAGATGTTACTTAGATCACCTTATAGGTGTTACTTAGATCATCTTATAGATGTTACCTGTTCATCCTTCAGATGTTACTTAGATCATCTTATAGATGTTACCTGTTCATCCTTCAGATGTTACTTAGATCACCTTATAGGTGTTACTTAGATCATCTTATAGATGTTACCTGCTCATCCTTCAGATGTTACTTAGATCATCTTATAGGTGTTACTTAGATCATCTTATAGATGTTACCTGTTCATCCTTCAGATGTTACTTAGATCATCTTATAGGTGTTACTTAGATCATCTTATAGATGTTACCTGTTCATCCTTCAGATGTTACTTAGATCATCTTATAGGTGTTACTTAGATCATCTTATAGATGTTACCTGTTCATCCTTCAGATGTTACTTAGATCATCTTATAGATGTTACCTGTTCATCCTTCAGATGTTACTTAGATCATCTTATAGATGTTACCTGTTCATCCTTCAGATGTTACTTAGATCATCTTATAGATGTTACCTGTTCATCCTTCAGATGTTACTTAGATCACCTTATAGGTGTTACTTAGATCATCTTATAGATGTTACCTGTTCATCCTTCAGATGTTACTTAGATCATCTTATAGATGTTACCTGTTCATCCTTCAGATGTTACTTAGATCATCTTATAGATGTTACCTGTTCATCCTTCAGATGTTACTTAGATCATCTTATAGATGTTACCTGTTCATCCTTCAGATGTTACTTAGATCATCTTATAGATGTTACCTGTTCATCCTTCAGATGTTACTTAGATCATCTTATAGATGTTACCTGTTCATCCTTCAGATGTTACTTAGATCACCTTATAGGTGTTACTTAGATCATCTTATAGATGTTACCTGTTCATCCTTCAGATGTTACTTAGATCATCTTATAGGTGTTACTTAGATCATCTTATAGATGTTACCTGTTCATCCTTCAGATGTTACTTAGATCATCTTATAGGTGTTACTTAGATCATCTTATAGATGTTACCTGTTCATCCTTCAGATGTTACTTAGATCATCTTATAGATGTTACCTGTTCATCCTTCAGATGTTACTTAGATCATCTTATAGATGTTACCTGTTCATCCTTCAGATGTTACTTAGATCATCTTATAGATGTTACCTGTTCATCCTTCAGATGTTACTTAGATCACCTTATAGGTGTTACTTAGATCATCTTATAGATGTTACCTGTTCATCCTTCAGATGTTACTTAGATCATCTTATAGATGTTACCTGTTCATCCTTCAGATGTTACTTAGATCATCTTATAGATGTTACCTGTTCATCCTTCAGATGTTACTTAGATCACCTTATAGGTGTTACTTAGATCATCTTATAGATGTTACCTGTTCATCCTTCAGATGTTACTTAGATCATCTTATAGGTGTTACTTAGATCATCTTATAGATGTTACCTGTTCATCCTTCAGATGTTACTTAGATCATCTTATAGATGTTACCTGTTCATCCTTCAGATGTTACTTAGATCATCTTATAGATGTTACCTGTTCATCCTTCAGATGTTACTAAGATCATCTTATAGATGTTACCTGTTCATCCTTCAGATGTTACTTAGATCACCTTATAGGTGTTTACTTAGATCATCTTATAGATGTTACCTGTTCATCCTTCAGATGTTACTTAGATCATCTTATAGATGTTACCTGTTCATCCTTCAGATGTTACTTAGATCACCTTATAGGTGTTACTTAGATCATCTTATAGATGTTACCTGCTCATCCTTCAGATGTTACTTAGATCATCTTATAGATGTTACCTGTTCATCCTTCAGATGTTACTTAGATCACCTTATAGGTGTTACTTAGATCATCTTATAGATGTTACCTGTTCATCCTTCAGATGTTACTTAGATCATCTTATAGATGTTACCTGTTCATCCTTCAGATGTTACTTAGATCATCTTATAGATGTTACCTGTTCATCCTTCAGATGTTACTTAGATCATCTTATAGATGTTACCTGTTCATCCTTCAGATGTTACTTAGATCATCTTATAGATGTTACCTGTTCATCCTTCAGATGTTACTTAGATCATCTTATAGATGTTACCTGTTCATCCTTCAGATGTTACTTAGATCATCTTATAGATGTTACCTGTTCATCCTTCAGATGTTACTTAGATCATCTTATAGATGTTACCTGTTCATCCTTCAGATGTTACTTAGATCATCTTATAGATGTTACCTGTTCATCCTTCAGATGTTACTTAGATCATCTTATAGATGTTACCTGTTCATCCTTCAGATGTTACTTAGATCATCTTATAGATGTTACCTGTTCATCCTTCAGATGTTACTTAGATCATCTTATAGATGTTACCTGTTCATCCTTCAGATGTTACTTAGATCATCTTGTAGGTGTTACTTAGATCATCTTATAGATGTTACCTGTTCATCCTTCAGATGTTACTTAGATCATCTTGTAGGTGTTACTTAGATCATCTTATAGATGTTACCTGTTCATCCTTCAGATGTTACTTAGATCACCTTATAGGTGTTACTTAGATCATCTTATAGATGTTACCTGTTCATCCTTCAGATGTTACTTAGATCATCTTATAGATGTTACCTGTTCATCCTTCAGATGTTACTTAGATAGATCATCTTATAGGTGTTACTTAGATCATCTTATAGATGTTACCTGTTCATCCTTCAGATGTTACTTAGATCATCTTATAGATGTTACCTGTTCATCCTTTAGATGTTACTTAGATCATCTTATAGGTGTTACCTAGTTTATCCTTCAGATGTTACTTAGATCATCTTATAGATGTTACTTAGATCATCTTATAGGTGTTACCTAGTTCATCCTTCAGATGTTACTTAGATCATCTTATAGATGTTACTTAGATTATCTTAAACATTGTGTAATTCATCTTACGGACTTTGCTTACTGTCAACGTCTTAAAGACCTAGGGAATAAGACTCGGGTTCAGACAGGCAACAAACTCCATACTGTATATTGATAATCTAATTTATTATCGTTAATCTGGCGAAGAATAGTTTCGCAGTCAATCACAATATCACAGGAGTTAGTTGGTACATCAACAAATCAATCATACACATAGCTATCACAGCATAACTCTATTAAACTATCTCGTTAATCAACAATCTCTAAATACAACTTAGTTTCTGTATATCTCGTCCCCCTAAGCTACACCCTGCTTCTTGTCCGCTGTCCAGTATTCGTCTGCCCTTCGACGTGCGTCGGGCGGACACGGAGTGTGACTCTCTTCGAGCTTCTCGTGGAAGTGGTCCCTGCACGCTACAGGCGGGTTCCACCTGTGTCAACGAAGCAGTAGGTAAACTGACCCCTCGTTCTCGAAGGCCCGAGATTGTTCGGGCACTCGAGCTGATCGCAGTTAATTCCCTTCTTAGGGTTTCTGTATTGGTGTTATATCCCTTATATATATATATATATATATATATATATATATATATATATATATATATATATATATATATATATATATATATATTCCTAAACCTGCTATCCGACCGAAGTTCTCTGACGCTTCCTGTTGCATTTACAACTGCGCCCTTCTCAAGTATCCAACATGATACCAGGATAATGAACTCTTTATTAGAGAGTCTCATCAAGACGAATCGTCTTGGCTTACTTAGGAACACATGCAAATCTTGTCCTTGAATGTGTATTTTGATACACTTTTACTTCCGTATGTTTTATATAGTGCCCAATATAATATCACTTTTGTGTTTTCACCAAGTAACTACTTATGCCCTTGTTTGCCTGTTAGTGTGTCTACTGCCTCTTTACTTGCTGTAACAAAGTGTATGTGCTTTACTTGTTAGGTTTGTGAGTGTATGTTGTGTATAATGTGTGCTACGTGTGTGTATGTGGTGTGTAGTATACTTCTAAGCGTCACGAGCTGGAATATCCTTTATCATGAATTACGCCATTTGTGTAACGCATGAATTGGGTATTCAAACAGTGATTCTTAGAATAATCCTATTATATCTAACACTAAACATGTATAAAAAATTTAGACAAGTGTTACATGTTACATCAAACGCAGACAAATTAAAATGACTACTTTTTGCGTTCAATTTGTCTGCTCATTATATCGCTCCCTCATTTAATTCATTTACTCTCTGATTCGTACAACTTTCATTCAACATAGGTTTTTGTTAAAATATACAAGTTAAGATAAGGTAAATGTTATCGTCCTTAGAAAAGAATTTGGCGATATATTATGTTGAAAACACCAAGTACTACTTGTACTGGTTGTCACCAACTGGCTTGAGGTAGCTCCCGGTTGGGCAACCACTCAGCCAAAATCATTTTCTTCTACTGGTGGTTAGTTCTGGATGCAGTTTGAGATCCCCTAACTCTGTCAGAAGGGACTAATTACCACTGACTAATCCCAGAGAGAAAACGTGGAACAAATGTCTGTTATGCTGATTTAAGACACTGTCCCTGATACTCAAGAAAACAGCCAAGAAGTGGCTCGTTGAAGATAGAATATATCTATATAGATTTGGCTGTACTTGGTATCACCAGAAGTGAGAAAGGAGGAGTTAAGACATGCAACGTAATCTGGTTACTTATGACTGCATAGGCAAGATACCTCCCGGACATAGATTCCCACTTCTGGACAATATGTGCGAACCCCCACTAAATGATACAATAATGTGTGTACTTGATTACGCTACACAAACATTTATAAACATTTAGAATTATACAGACAACTGAGTTTAAAATACAACAACTGTGTTTATTATTGCTATTGATGATCATATGATGATGATGATGATTATATTATGGTATACGTAACTCATCTGGCTGAAAAGCTCAGAAGCACATAGGTCATGCTTCCCCCAGTGAGACGCAGTTCACTGTCAGATTGAAGGAGTCCAAATTGGTCCCTTCACAAGGCTAAGTCACTTCCGGATATGGGTTGTTGACTGTCCATTGCTCCTAAGAGATCTGGAATGAAACGAACGGAGATGGGTAGTATCTACGTCTACACATCTCAAACACATATGTCTATACATTCATATAAACATACATTCAAGTCATAATATATGATGGTATGATGATATATATGATGGCATGTTACATAAACATATATCAGTTCTAAATAAATAAATATATATGTATATATTCATAAAACTATTTAGAACATCTATAGCTCAAAACATACATATTCATATACATTTGTGTAATGGAGTGTTTCCCATATAAGTTCACCTCACTTACACTCTCCCTTTCTGATTCATTCATACTGTCTTGTCGGAAGGACTGGTCGCACAGTCCTGTCGAACATTAAATGCCTTCCCTGAATCTGTCTGGGATATTGAATGTCCTAAGTCATGTCTGTCCTCATGCAGACATCATGCAGACAAGGTGAACTGGTGCCATTCCTCAAACCAAGTGGTTTCACCACAATCTTGGTAGGCACTCAAAGTGTTGGTCCAAATAATCAATGTTAATTGGACGCTATCAAGAGACTGGTAGCTCTCAGGAATTTCTCCTAAGTAGTCAGTCTCCCCAATGTTTAACATCATACAGGATGAATCTAAATGCATCTCCTGTACATGAATAAGCCACACGCTCATGTAGCTTGGATAATGGATTTCTCCAAATTGTCACATACAACAAATCAGACAACCAAGTAGTGAATGCAAGAAGAAAATAGTTCTCAGTGAAATCGTAAAGCTAGAACTGGAACATTAAGTACAAAGAAAATCCACGAGTGTAAAGTTGGGGAGAATATGTAAAAACAGGAAACTACACAAGCCTTCAGACTAGCAGACAAACTAAGCAGAATAATGGTTTACCTGGTTTATAGCTAGGAAATTCCATCATAATACTTCGTACAGAAGTCCAACAGAACGAAATGTTAATATTTCTCCAGTAGGTATCCTAAGAATGCTATTGTGAATTTGCGTCTGAAGTCTTGCTGGCCATGCATGTAGTTTTATTCTATTCAATTCCTGGCTAGTTTCCAGGTTGGTTAATTAATATGTCCCATTTTCATTAACTCCGCCTATTTTTCCATGTAAGATGGTTTACCCAGATGGATTAAGTGCCAAATTCTTTTCACCCCTCCTCCTTTCCTGTGGACGGTAGTTTCATTTGTCAATCAAATTGACCGATGCCCCGCCACATTCCTGAAACAATGAATTGGCCCCTGCAACAGACGTTGCGTCATTACATTCCAATCTGCTGTTAACACAAGCCTTCCCGGTTGCTGGAAAAAAAGGTGTCAGCCATGTGTTCCTACTTTGCCGCTGTATTGCAGTGAGGTGTTAGGCATCTGGTTCTAATTTCTCCCTTGTGGTGGCAATTACAGACGTTGTCCTGGCTCCACAAAGTCTGGACTTTTAGATAAGGTGTTAGGCCTGCATTATATTGCCGTCTTTGGATCACACGGGGTTTTCCCCTGAGTAGCACTGCCATGTATTATTTCAGACGGGTCTGGCTGACCCTCTTATCTCCCATTCTGCCGTGGCTGGTTCACACGTTAGGTCCTGTTGAACGTAAGGTGTTAGTCCTTATTCCAACCGCAGGCTTGTAAACTAACACTGACTGGCTCCGCGATGTCTGGTTGATCAGAACATCAAAGGGAAAATCTCTTAGATGTAGAGACCAGACATTGCTTTGATCTACCAATGTAGTAAAAATGATAGTGCGGGCTCTAAGTGACTCTGTATTTTTCTCTTACGTTTTTATCCTCTTCTGGGGAACGTTTATTCTTTTAGAGAATTTTAGAAAAATATTGTGGGCTCTGTAATTCCTTGAAAACTTGGGTAATTATGATGCTGCTGGGGCTGTCCCGTCACATAGCTCTCCAATTTAAGTAGGTTCATTAATGAAGCCTATAACAGAGCCTCGGCAGCATTCAAGAATGTATCTAAGTTCTCTCCGTTCTCCAACTGCCTCCTAAGTCTGGGTTCCCAATATTCTTTGTGGCAGTGGGATGTTCTATGAGTCAAAAGAAATATCCCATGTCCATCCTCCCAGGATAAATCTTGCAAATCTTTGCTTCTGGTGTTGTGTCGGATTTCCGGGCTATTGCTCGGTAATGTCCTGTCCTCTGGAGGTTTTACTTTTTCCCAGCCGGGAAATTGCAAAATGTATAACAAGATTCTCCTGCGCCGCAGAGACTGTTATTATCCACTTTATTTCTGGCCCTTGTCCTATAAGCAGAGGAAGTGCCATCAGTGTTTTCTTAAAAGAATTGGTCGCAGTAATGTTGCTCCATTTTCTTTTCCTCCATCGGCCAAAGATCATAATAAAATCCTTTAATCTCCTCCTTTTGGCAGGAAATTTGCTAAACATCATAATTTTATGATGTGCATTCAACTCATACTTGCCTCTTTCTTGGTAGGGCGTCCGTTTACTCCCTCCTGATTTAAGAGTTTTCTTCCCTCGATAATTATTTATCCAGGTGCGTTCCTCTTCAACAGAGTTCCATTTTGAATCTGTGTTTGAAAGTATAAGGCTAGTAGAAGTTGTCCAGCTTTGAGAAATCATGTTGTTCCCCAAGAACTGTGAATTTGTATCACTCCTTGTAGAAGTATACATAAACAGCTGTTCTCCACATCCAACATTGGTTGAAGTGAAAGGTAAACAAGGTCCTGAGTGTTGAGTATACCAACCGCTCCGGTTTTGTTCCGCTGCAGAGTCCATCATTTGTGATCCCCTGTTAGCTTCAGCTGTGTTGATGATAGGTATTACCTTCATCCTGTCCAAAGAAGTATTTTCTTCTTTGTTGGTAGCAGACATGTTTATCGTCCCTGAATCAGAGTCCGTAGTATAATCTACATGAATGCTTTGTATATCTTGAATTTCCTTTGTGAAAGACTCCAAGATACTGACATCGTAAGAATTCTCCTCCGTGTCTTGTTTTTCCTCCATGGCCGGGCTCTCTTGTGCCAAGTCCAATTGAGGTATTCTCTCCCTGGTCTGGTTTTCTTGTGCCAAATCCAATAGAAGTGAATGTTGTGGGATGTCATTTTCAATGTCATCTCCCACCTGAGATAAGTAATTCATACTGATAATTGTTTCATCTTGTGTGGCCACATAGAAAGAAACACTGGAATCCTGTTTTACATCCATTCCAGTCTCAGCTGAATTCATTTCCACTCCTAGTTTATCTGAACTGAAGGGAATAAGAGAATCGGGTAAGGTCTCGCCTTCGATCTCTTTAATAGTTTTCCTCAGGTCCTCCTCCTCCTGGATTTTTCTCCTTTGGGAAGTCTTAGGAAGCTCCTGAGATTGCTGGGTTGCCAAGCCAGCTAATCCGCTTTTATTGCGGTGTAAACATTTATCACAGTTTGTGACTGTTTACTGTACGCTGGGTACATTTTTCCATATTCCGTTTATTTTTCGGAATTGAGGGAAGCATCTGCCTTTCTGTGCGCAGGTTTTTGTTTTTCTGAGCCATGGGGATTTGCGAAGGAATGCGTGCCTCTTCTTTGTGACGGTCAGCTTCCCCGCTTTCTATCAGAGTTTCGGCTTGAGTGATTGGCTTTTCCTCAGTCGAGCTGGTAGATTCCTCCACGTTCAGTATTTCAATTTGCTTCTTCTTCATCTCATCTTCTTCAGCTTTGTGACGAATATCTGCTTCTAATTCTGCAAGTCTTTTCATCATCTGCTCATCTTCTTTGTCCCACCAATCCATTTCATCTCTGATAAATAGTTCTAGCTTCTCTCCTACTAAGCTGAGCCTTATGCCCCATCCTCTAGCGGACTCTAAGAAATCTGTGCGTGCATCCATGATCTCTTCTCAGCTTAAACTCAGGCAAGTAATTATATTATTACCCTACAGAGAGCTAGTTAGATTTATGCTAGAGCAGGATAGTGACAAGAGGAACATGACACTGCTATGAGAATGATAGTAGTGAATTTGAGTGAGAAAGTTGATGCAAAGCAGTCCGTCATACACTGAATTAACTAAGCATTATCAAATTATTCATGATTAAATCAAATGATAAAGCATGTAATCAAAAAATCATCAAGTAAATCATCAATAAACTAATTAATATCACTAATTAATGTGATTATTAATTCTACAGTGGTGAATGATGTAAATTAACTCATATGATATCCATTATTAACTTTTTAACAAGTTATTTAAATTCTACAGACTTCCCTAGAAACAAATTCCTAAGTTAATACTTAGCAAATGTAATGGGTGAAGAATGAAAGAATGGTTTATGAAAATCAATAGTCTAGAATTTATTCTCTGATTCTATCATGGATGAGAAGTCCTAATGTGTCAAAATCTTGCCTACAATCAAGCAAGCTATTACATTAGAAATAAATTATAACTAACTAATGCTGCTAAGAATGTAAGTGAGAATGACCTAGGTTCTATCCATGGGCAAGACCGGAATAATACCAGACTAACAGATTTGAAATAGGTTCGTTCCTTGCGAGCGAACCAAAGTGTTCTAGGGTTTACTCCCGGATTCTATAGCGGGCGAGCAGACCAATAAGTCGGAAGCGAACCAAAATTTTCTAGGGTGTACTCCCGGATTCTATAGCGGACGAGCAGACCAATATCTTGGACGCGAACCAAAGTTTTCTAGGGTGTACTCCCGGATTCTATAGCGGACGAGCAGACCAATATGTCACCAACTGGCTTGAGGTAGCTCCCGGTTGGGCAACCACTCAGCCAAAATCATTTTCTTCTACTGGTGGTTAGTTCTGGATGCAGTTTAAGATCCCCTAACTCTGTCAGAAGGGACTAGTTACCACCCAGATCCCAGAGAGAAAACGTGGAACAAATGTCTGTTATGCTGATTTAAGACACTGTCCCTGATACTCAAGAAAACAGCCAAGAAGTGGCTCGTTGAAGATAGAATATATCTATATAGATTTGGCTGTACTTGGTATCACCAGAAGTGAGAAAGGAGGAGTTAAGACATGCAACGTAATCTGGTTACTTATGACTGCATAGGCAAGATACCTCCCGGACATAGATTCCCACTTCTGGACAATATGTGCGAACCCCCACTAAATGATACAATAATGTGTGTACTTGATTACGCTACACAAACATTTATAAACATTTAGAATTATACAGACAACTGAGTTTAAAATACAACAACTGTGTTTATTATTGCTATTGATGATCATATGATGATGATGATTATATTATGGTATACGTAACTCATCTGGCTGAAAAGCTCAGAAGCACATAGGTCATGCTTCCCCCAGTGAGACGCAGTTCACTGTCAGATTGAAGGAGTCCAAATTGGTCCCTTCACAAGGCTAAGTCACTTCCTGATATGGGTTGTTGACTGTCCATTGCTCCTAAGAGATCTGGAATGAAACGAACGGAGATGGGTAGTATCTACGTCTACACATCTCAAACACATATGTCTATACATTCATATAAACATACATTCAAGTCATAATATATGATGGTATGATGATATATGATGGCATGTTACATAAACATATATCAGTTCTAAATAAATAAATATATATGTATATATTCATAAAACTATTTAGAACATCTATAGCTCAAAACATACATATTCATATACATTTGTGTAATGGAGTGTTTCCCATATAAGTTCACCTCACTTACACTCTCCCTTTCTGATTCATTCATACTGTCTTGTCGGAAGGGACTGGTCGCACAGTCCTGTCGAACATTAAATGCCTTCCCTGAATCTGTCTGGGATATTGAATGTCCTAAGTCATGTCTGTCCTCATGCAGACATCATGCAGACAAGGTGAACTGGTGCCATTCCTCAAACCAAGTGGTTTCACCACAATCTTGGTAGGCACTCAAAGTGTTGGTCCAAATAATCAATGTTAATTGGACGCTATCAAGAGACTGGTAGCTCTCAGGAATTTCTCCTAAGTAGTCAGTCTCCCCAATGTTTAACATCATACAGGATGAATCTAAATGCATCTCCTGTACATGAATAAGCCACACGCTCATGTAGCTTGGATAATGGATTTCTCCAAATTGTCACATACAACAAATCAGACAACCAAGTAGTGAATGCAAGAGGAAAATAGTTCTCAGTGAAATCGTAAAGCTAGAACTGGAACATTAAGTACAAAGAAAATCCACGAGTGTAAAGTTGGGGAGAATATGTAAAAACAGGAAACTACACAAGCCTTCAGACTAGCAGACAAACTAATCAGAATAATGGTTTACCTGGTTTATAGCTAGGAAATTCCATCATAATACTTCGTACAGAAGTCCAACAGAACGAAATGTTAATATTTCTCCAGTAGGTATCCTAAGAATGCTATTGTGAATTTGCGTCTGAAGTCTTGCTGGCCATGCATGTAGTTTTATTCTATTCAATTCCTGGCTAGTTTCCAGGTTGGTTAATTAATATGTCCCATTTTCATTAACTCCGCCTATTTTTCCATGTAAGATGGTTTACCCAGATGGATTAAGTGCCAAATTCTTTTCACCCCTCCTCCTTTCCTGTGGACGGTAGTTTCATTTGTCAATCAAATTGACCGATGCCCCGCCACATTCCTGAAACAATGAATTGGCCCCTGCAACAGACGTTGCGTCATTACATTCCAATCTGCTGTTAACACAAGCCTTCCCGGTTGCTGGAAAAAAAGGTGTCAGCCATGTGTTCCTACTTTGCCGCTGTATTGCAGTGAGGTGTTAGGCATCTGGTTCTAATTTCTCCCTTGTGGTGGCAATTACAGACGTTGTCCTGGCTCCACAAAGTCTGGACTTTTAGATAAGGTGTTAGGCCTGCATTATATTGCCGTCTTTGGATCACACGGGGTTTTCCCCTGAGTAGCACTGCCATGTATTATTTCAGACGGGTCTGGCTGACCCTCTTATCTCCCATTCTGCCGTGGCTGGTTCACACGTTAGGTCCTGTTGAACATAAGGTGTTAGTCCTTATTCCAACCGCAGGCTTGTAAACTAACACTGACTGGCTCCGCGATGTCTGGTTGATCAGAACATCAAAGGGAAAATCTCTTAGATGTAGAGACCAGACATTGCTTTGATCTACCAATGTAGTAAAAATGATAGTGCGGGCTCTAAGTGACTCTGTATTTTTCTCTTACGTTTTTATCCTCTTCTGGGGAACGTTTATTCTTTTAGAGAATTTTAGAAAAATATTGTGGGCTCTGTAATTCCTTGAAAACTTGGGTAATTATGATGCTGCTGGGGCTGTCCCGTCACATAGCTCTCCAATTTAAGTAGGTTCATTAATGAAGCCTATAACAGAGCCTCGGCAGCATTCAAGAATGTATCTAAGTTCTCTCCGCTCTCCAACTGCCTCTAAGTCTGGGTTCCCAATATTCTTTGTGGCAGTGGGATGTTCTATGAGTCAAAAGAAATATCCCATGTCCATCCTCCCAGGATAAATCTTGCAAATCTTTGCTTCTGGTGTTGTGTCGGATTTCCGGGCTATTGCTCGGTAATGTCCTGTCCTCTGGAGGTTTTACTTTTTCCCAGCCGGGAAATTGCAAAATGTATAACAAGATTCTCCTGCGCCGCAGAGAGACTGTTATTATCCACTTATTTCTGGCCCTTGTCCTATAAGCAGAGGAAGTGCCATCAGTGTTTTCTTAAAAGAATTGGTCGCAGTAATGTTGCTCCATTTTCTTTTCCTCCATCGGCCAAAGATCATAATAAAATCCTTTAATCTCCTCCTTTTGGCAGGAAATTTGCTAAACATCATAATTTTATGATGTGCATTCAACTCATACTTGCCTCTTTCTTGGTAGGGCGTCCGTTTACTCCCTCCTGATTTAAGAGTTTTCTTCCCTCGATAATTCTTTATCCAGGTGCGTTCCTCTTCAACAGAGTTCCATTTTGAATCTGTGTTTGAAAGTATAAGGCTAGTAGAAGTTGTCCAGCTTTGAGAAATCATGTTGTTCCCCAAGAACTGTGAATTTGTATCACTCCTTGTAGAAGTATACATAAACAGCTGTTCTCCACATCCACATTGGTTGAAGTGAAAGGTAAACAAGGTCCTGAGTGTTGAGTATACCAACCGCTCCGGTTTTGTTCCGCTGCAGAGTCCATCATTTGTGATCCCCTGTTAGCTTCAGCTGTGTTGATGATAGGTATTACCTTCATCCTGTCCAAAGAAGTATTTTCTTCTTTGTTGGTAGCAAACATGTTTATCGTCCCTGAATCAGAGTCCGTAGTATAATCTACATGAATGCTTTCTATATCTTGAAATTCCTTTGTGAAAGACTCCAAGATACTGACATCGTAAGAATTCTCCTCCGTGTCTTGTTTTTCCTCCATGGCTGGGTTCTCTTGTGCCAAGTCCAATTGAGGTATTCTCTCCCTGGTCTGGTTTTCTTGTGCCAAATCCAATAGAAGTGAATGTTGTGGGATGTCATTTTCAATGTCATCTCCCACCTGAGATAAGTAATTCATACTGATAATTGTTTCATCTTGTGTGGCCACATAGAAAGAAACACTGGAATCCTGTTTTACATCCATTCCAGTCTCAGCTGAATTCATTTCCACTCCTAGTTTATCTGAACTGAAGGGAATAAGAGAATCGGGTAAGGTCTCGCCTTCGATCTCTTTAATAGTTTTCCTCAGGTCCTCCTCCTCCTGGATTTTTCTCCTTTGGGAAGTCTTAGGAAGCTCCTGAGATTGCTGGGTTGCCAAGCCAGCTAATCCGCTTTTCATTGCGGTGTAAACATTTATCACGTTTGTGACTGTTTACTGTACGCTTGGTACATTTTTCCATATTCCGTTTATTTTTCGGAATTGAGGGGAAGCATCTGCCTTTCTGTGCGCAAGTTTTTGTTTTTCTGAGCCATGGGGATTTGCGAAGGAATGCATACCTCTTTGTGACGGTCAGCTTCCCCGCTTTCTATAAGAGTTTCGGCTTGAGTGATTGGCTTTTCCTCAGTCGAGCTGGTAGATTCCTCCACGTTCAGTATTTCAATTTGCTTCTTCTTCATCTCATCTTCTTCAGCTTTGTGACGCATATCTGCTTCTAATGTTGCAACTCTTTTCATCATCTGCTCATCTTCTTTGTCCCACCAATCCATTTCATCTCTGATAAATAGTTCTAGCTTCTCTCCTACTTAAGCTGAGCCTTATGCCCCATCCTCTAGCGGACTCTAAGAAATCTGTGCGTGCATCCATGATCTCTTCTCAGCTTAAACTCAGGCAAGTAATTATATTATTACCCTACAGAGAGCTAGTTAGATTTATGCTAGAGCAGGATAGTGACAAGAGGAACCTACACTGCTATGAGAATGATAGTAGTGAATTTGAGTGAGAAAGTTGATGCAAAGCAGTCCGTCATACACTGAATTAACTAAGCATTATCAAATTATTCATGATTAAATCAAATGATAAAGCATGTAATCAAAAAAATCATCAAGTAAATCATCAATAAACTAATTAATATCACTAATTAATGTGATTATTAATTCTACAGTGGTGAATGATGTAAATTAACTCATATGATTATCCGTTATTAACTTTTTAACAAGTTATTTAAATTCTACAGACTTCCCTAGAAACAAATTCCTAAGTTAATACTTAGCAAATGTAATGGGTGAAGAATGAAAGAATGGTTTATGAAAATCAATAGTCTAGAATTTATTCTCTGATTCTATCATGGATGAGAAGTCCTAATGTGTCAAAATCTTGCCTACAATCAAGCAAGCTATTACATTAGAAATAAATTATAACTAACTAATGCTGCTAAGAATGTAAGTGAGAATGACCTAGGTTCTATCCATGGGCAAGACCGGAATAATACCAGACTAACAGATTTGAAATAGGTTCGTTCCTTGCGAGCGAACCAAAGTGTTCTAGGGTTTACTCCCGGATTCTATAGCGGGCGAGCAGACCAATAAGTCGGAAGCGAACCAAAATTTTCTAGGGTGTACTCCCGGATTCTATAGCGGACGAGCAGACCAATATCTTGGACGCGAACCAAAGTTTTCTAGGGTGTACTCCCGGATTCTATAGCGGACGAGCAGACCAATATGTCACCAACTGGCTTGAGGTAGCTCCCGGTTGGGCAACCACTCAGCCAAAATCATTTTCTTCTACTGGTGGTTAGTTCTGGATACAGTTTGAGATCCCCTAACTCTGTCAGAAGGGACTAATTACCACTGACTAATCCCAGAGAGAAAACGTGGAACAAATGTCTGTTATGCTGATTTAAGACACTGTCCCTGATACTCAAGAAAACAGCCAAGAAGTGGCTCGTTGAAGATAGAATATATCTATATAGTTTTGGCTGTACTTGGTATCACCAGAAGTGAGAAAGGAGGAGTTAAGACATGCAACGTAATCTGGTTACTTATGACTGCATAGGCAAGATACCTCCCGGACATAGATTCCCACTTCTGGACAATATGTGCGAACCCCCACTAAATGATACAATAATGTGTGTACTTGATTACGCTACACAAACATTTATAAACATTTAGAATTATACAGACAACTGAGTTTAAAATACAACAACTGTGTTTATTATTGCTATTGATGATCATATGATGATGATGATTATATTATGGTATACGTAACTCATCTGGCTGAAAAGCTCAGAAGCACATAGGTCATGCTTCCCCCAGTGAGACGCAGTTCACTGTCAGATTGAAGGAGTCCAAATTGGTCCCTCACAAGGCTAAGTCACTTCCTGATATGGGTTGTTGACTGTCCATTGCTCCTAAGAGATCTGGAATGAAACGAACGGAGATGGGTAGTATCTACGTCTACACATCTCAAACACATATGTCTATACATTCATATAAACATACATTCAAGTCATAATATATGATGGTATGATGATATATATGATGGCATGTTACATAAACATATATCAGTTCTAAATAAATAAATATATATGTATATATTCATAAAACTATTTAGAACATCTATAGCTCAAAACATACATATTCATATACATTTGTGTAATGGAGTGTTTCCCATATAAGTTCACCTCACTTACACTCTCCCTTTCTGATTCATTCATACTGTCTTGTCGGAAGGACTGGTCGCACAGTCCTGTCGAACATTAAATGCCTTCCCTGAATCTGTCTGGGATATTGAATGTCCTAAGTCATGTCTGTCCTCATGCAGACATCATGCAGACAAGGCGAACTGGTGCCATTCCTCAAACCAAGTGGTTTCACCACAATCTTGGTAGGCACTCAAAGTGTTGGTCCAAATAATCAATGTTAATTGGACGCTATCAAGAGACTGGTAGCTCTCAGGAATTTCTCCTAAGTAGTCAGTCTCCCCAATGTTTAACATCATACAGGATGAATCTAAATGCATCTCCTGTACATGAATAAGCCACACGCTCATGTAGCTTGGATAATGGATTTCTCCAAATTGTCACATACAACAAATCAGACAACCAAGTAGTGAATGCAAGAAGAAAATAGTTCTCAGTGAAATCGTAAAGCTAGAACTGGAACATTAAGTACAAAGAAAATCCACGAGTGTAAAGTTGGGGAGAATATGTAAAAACAGGAAACTACACAAGCCTTCAGACTAGCAGACAAACTAATCAGAATAATGGTTTACCTGGTTTATAGCTAGGAAATTCCATCATAATACTTCGTACAGAAGTCCAACAGAACGAAATGTTAATATTTCTCCAGTAGGTATCCTAAGAATGCTATTGTGAATTTGCGTCTGAAGTCTTGCTGGCCATGCATGTAGTTTTATTCTATTCAATTCCTGGCTAGTTTCCAGGTTGGTTAATTAATATGTCCCATTTTCATTAACTCCGCCTATTTTTCCATGTAAGATGGTTTACCCAGATGGATTAAGTGCCAAATTCTTTTCACCCCTCCTCCTTTCCTGTGGACGGTAGTTTCATTTGTCAATCAAATTGACCGATGCCCCGCCACATTCCTGAAACAATGAATTGGCCCCTGCAACAGACGTTGCGTCATTACATTCCAATCTGCTGTTAACACCCGCCTTCCTGGGTTGCTGGAAAAAAGGTGTCAGCCATGTGTTCCTACTTTGCCGCTGTATTGCAGTGAGGTGTTAGGCATCTGGTTCTAATTTCTCCCTTGTGGTGGCAATTACAGACGTTGTCCTGGCTCCACAAAGTCTGGACTTTTAGATAAGGTGTTAGGCCTGCATTATATTGCCGTCTTTGGATCACACGGGGTTTTCCCCTGAGTAGCACTGCCATGTATTATTTCAGACGGGTCTGGCTGACCCTCTTATCTCCCATTCTGCCGTGGCTGGTTCACACGTTAGGTCCTGTTGAACAGTCCCTATTCCAACCGCAGGCTTGTAAACTAACACGTCAATCTCAACTGACTGGCTCCGCGATGTCTGGTTGATCAGAACATCAAAGGGAAAATCTCTTAGATGTAGAGACCAGACATTGCTTTGATCTACCAATGTAGTAAAAATGATAGTGCGGGCTCTAAGTGACTCTGTATTTTTCTCTTACGTTTTTATCCTCTTCTGGGAAACGTTTATTCTTTTAGAGAATTTTAGAAAAATATTGTGGGCTCTGTAATTCCTTGAAAACTTGGGTAATTATGATGCTGCCGGGGCTGTCCCGTCACAGTCCCATAAACACACGATCACCTCCCTCTTGTCCATAGGCAGTCTACCACCAAGCGGTGCATTCCCTGCCAGACTATCAGCCTGTTCATTCCCCCGAACCCCGGCATGGCCAGAGCAAAATATCCATACAATTCTCATAATGTGTGACCATTAAACAAGGCATAATCAAATCTAAAGCCGAAAGGAATCCTAAAAGCAAAATAAATAAACACGCTTTCTCTACTGGGGTTAGGGTTGTCAGACATGTGGGCACCAAAAGGAGGACAACAAGAAGGACAAAGGAGGACATATTGAATGTTGCATTTGAATCGTTCCAGATTAAGCCCACAATCAGTACAATTTTATTACAACAACTGCCAATAAGTGTATCTTACTCTTAGTGAATTGACCAAGAAACAATCTTGTTAAAAAATAAATATAAATTCAATGGAGGCTTTTTTCAAAATGCTAAAAAACATTATTTAAACAGCCGATTATACAGTTATTACCTTATAATCTTTATTAATTACTCAACATATTTCTCGGAGGAGCCAACTTTTCGTAGAAGATCCTCGGTAACATTCACATATGCATAAAACTGTTCACAGGTAAGATTTTTTAAATTGTACTTTTTGAGAATGATCCCCTTTACAGAGTCGAGTAAGAGTCTATTCCTTTCCTTTGTCCATTGAGCATTAATCAAGGAGATCACTCTTTCCACATTGCCATTGTTTCCATGGATACAGAAGAATATTTCACAAATTTTAAGTAAGTCTGAAAAGCTATATGCATTTGGGCAACTTTGGAAAAATAAACTCCACTGTTCATGCAAGAGTCTTTAAAAAAAAAACTGTTCATTCTTGTCTTGCTCAATGATTTAAGATTACAGTATTGGTCAAACAACTGCACATCATCTATAATAATACCCTTCTCTTTCAAGTACAATATGCTTGTCAAAAGGTCATCAAATGTACAGTCTTTGATTTTATTTATGTACATCCAATAAAAGCACTGAAATTCATCTAAAGGTTTCAACGACTTTTCTAAGTAACTAATGCATGCTTCATATACCAACCTAATGTCTGCCATATAATTATTACGCTCTTCTTTTCGATCTAAGTTGCCCCTGCTGAATGGAAGGAAGCATGCAACCATTATGAGTGACGCACCAACTAATACCAATGAAGATGATGTCAAGAACAAGTTCTATGAGGAACTACACAATGTTTTAACATCTGTTCCCAAAGGAGACAAACCTATACTCCTTGGGGATTTCAATGCCAGAGTAGGCCCGGATACCACCTCTTGGAGTGACATTATTGGATAGCACAGAGTCGGAAATTGTAACAGCAATGGACTCCTTATCCTTCAGACATGTGCCGAACACGATCTCCTGTTCCCCAACACAATTTTCCGCCTTCCCATGAGAAATAGGACATCGTGGATGCACCTTCGCTCGAAACACTGGCACCTCATTGACTATGCCATCGTCAGGAGGAGTGACAGACAAGACATTCGGGTGACAATATCCATGTGTGATGCTTAATGTTGGACAGACCATCGTCTCATTATCTCGAAAATAAACATACACATCAAACCACCACGGCGTCCTCAAGGGGTAAAAATACAAAAAACAAAAACAAAACAACTAAATGTCACCCGCCTAAGCAGCAAAAACATGCAGCTGTCGTTTGAAAATATGCTGGAAGACCGCCTCAAGCCTAATGCTGCAGCTAAACAGAGTACAGAAACAGAGTGGAGAGTCCTAAAGGACATAATTTACAACACTGCTATGGAAATCCTGGGTCCAGCCCCCCCCCCCTCCCCCTTTTCCGAAAGCATAATGACTGGTTTGATGAAAATTTCGAAGACATCAACCAATTGCTGGCCGAGAAACATCTTCTCCTCAAGGCACATTTGAATGACCCGAAGTCAACATAAAAAAAGATGCCTTCAAGAACATTCAGAGAGCAGTGCAGCAGAAACTTCGGCACATGCGGGACTCCTGGCTGAGCAGCAAAGCTGATGAAATTCAAGGCTTTGCTGACAGACATGATATGAAAAACATCTACGACTCACTGAAAGCGCTCTATGGCCCTACATCACCAGGCATAGTTCCCCTCCTCAGTGCAGATGGAGGAACATTGTGATCACCGATAAGAAAGAAATCCTTCAACGCTGGGCAGAGCATTTCAGCAACATCTTAAATGCAACTTCCTTCTTCGATGATGAAACCATTAACTGCCTTCCTCAAGTTCCTACCAATGAGACACTTGATGACCTGCCAACCATAGTGGAAGTAAACAAAACCATCCAGCAACTCTCCAGCGGCAAGGCACCTGGTCCTGACTCCATCCCAGCAGAGATATACAAGGCAGGTGAGACGGTCCTAACAGAGCAGCTTCACCAAGTCTTTACAAACATATGGGAGAACGAGACCATGCCACAAGATTTCAAGGACGCGTCAATAGTCCACCTTTACAAACGTAAAAGAAACCGCCAATCCCGTGACAACCACTGAGGCGTCTCCTTGCTTTCAATTGCAGGAAAGATAATCGCCAGAATTCTTCTCAATCACCTCACGGCCCATCTCGATCACGCTCTTCTTCCTGAGACATGATTTTCGCTGCAAGGCAGCTGCAAGAGAAATGTCAGGAACAGAACTGCGAAATGTTTTCCACTTTCATTGACCTTACCAAGGCTTTTGATACAGTCAGCAGAGAAGGACTGTGGAAGATTATGGCAAAATATGGCTGTCCACGAAAGTTTGTCCAAGTAATGCGGCTATTTCATTATGGTATGCAGCCAAGAGTACAGGAAAATTGTGAACTGTCTGAGCCCTTTCCTGTCACCAATGGGGTGAAGCAAGGATGTGTCCTGGCACCAACACTGTTCAGCCTCATGTTTTCAGCTATGTTGACGAATGCCTTCGAGAACAACGCCATTGGAATAGACATCAACTACCGCATGGGTGGAAAGTTATTCAATCTCAGAAGGCTGAAAGCTAAATCAAAATATAACAGCGACACCGTCAGAGAGCTCCTGTTTGCTGATGATTGCGCTCTATATGCCAACTCAGAGGCGGACATGCAACATAATGTTTCAGCTTTCTCACATGCCTGTGCCAACTTTGGGCTCAATATCAACTTTGGACTGTAGTTATGTACCAGCCAGCTCTAGGGAATAATCACACTGTGCCGAATATCAAAGTGAATTGTCTTAGACTAAGTGTAGCGGATAAATTCACCTATCTTGGCAGCACTTGTCACAAACTGCCACAATTGATGACGAAGTGAATGCAAGAATATCCAAGGCCAGCGCGGCCTTTGGCAGAATGTACAAGAATGTATGGAACAGAAATGGAATAAGCCTGCAAACAAAGCTGAAAGTCTACAAAGCAGTTGTATTATCCACACTGCTATATGCTTGTGAAACCTGGACTGTTTAACAGAGACACGCTAGGAAATTAAACCACTTCCACGCAGTCTACCATAGGAAGCTACTGAAGATTAAATGGCAAGACAAGATCCCAGACACTGAAGTCATAGAAAGAGCGTCCCTGCCCAGTATCCACACTCTACTAATGAAGAATAAGATTCGCTGGGGTGGTCACTTAACTTGCATGGCAGATCACAGGCTCCCTAAACGAATTTTTTTACGGCGAATTGCATTGTGGTAAACGCTCCCAAGGCGGCCTGAGGAAGCGGTTTAAAGATTCTGAAAATCTCACCGAATGCTTTTGGAATTCATCATGACACCTGGGAGTCTGCAGCCAGAGACCGAAATTCGTGGCTTGCAGTGCATCATTACGCAAGGGTGCACTCACGTGTGAGGCAGCCAGGACTGCAAGAGCTGTGAAGAAAAGGCAGGACAGAAAAATCACTGCAGGAAATCCTCCTCCAGAAACGTCAAGCATTCTTTGTCCACATTGTCAAAGAACATTTCGAGCCAAAATAGTTCTTATCAACCACCTTAGAACTCACGGCTCCATACTTTTAACCCCACTGGATGAAATGAATGGTCATCATCTTTCTTGATGGACAAACAACACACTCTTCTTTTTGACAACTTTCCTGACGTCTGATCAACATCTCCCTGACTTTCAATGAAATAAATGTCTCCTTCAATTTGCCTTTCAAATCTTCCAAGGTTGTGTGAAGAACGCTCATTACCTCTAACACTGATGTTTATTCTTTTTCAATGGTCGAAATATTGACTTGGAAGACAGCCATAAAAGAATGTTGAAACCAAAGTTAACTTCTGAAAAATCGTTCTCAATTTTTTTTTTTTTTTGGTTAAATCAAAGCAGATGGTTGGTGTACAGAAATAAAATATTCTTTCAAAGCAGTAAACAGCCTCAACAGCATCTCAACAGCTGGAAGCACACTGAGCCATCTAGTTTTAGAGTGATAGAGTAGTTGCTGATACATAATGTTGACATAGTTACAAAAATCCTTTAAAGTTTCTGTTCTGACAGCGTATATAGAAAAGTAATTGCATGTCTTAAAGACGATAGTTTCAATATCAATCTGCATTAAATCTGCGCTGTGTTGGATGCAGCTGTGCAGAACGTGAACAGAACATCCAACGCCTACTAATGGTTTGCTCAAGGCTTCCTTCAAATGCTAGAACACAGTTTTACCTTCTCTTCTGTTAATGTCTCCAAAATTCACATTGGCATTGTCACCAGCAAAAGCAACACATTTGAAGTACAAATCATGTTTTTGGAGTTTTCTCAAAATATACTGTGATATAGTTTCTGTGGTTTCATTTGGTGTGTCGTCTAACTCAAGAATCTTAGTTTGGATTCCACCTGCCTTCCAGTCAAAGTACTAACAAGGATCGGAAATATTTTCTGCGAACCGTGATTGCTAGCATCTGTCGAAAGACCGAAACATGAAATACCACTTAAAGATTTATCCAATTGATCAACAGTGTGGGAGACCTGGTTTATTATTGCTTCAGTCTTTGTTTTTGCACAAGCAATATTTTTAGCAATTTCCGAATCTTCAAATAATATGTGCATCAAACCAGCTGTGCAGGTAATCGAGTTGTAAGACTGATGACGACAAACTGTATGAAATGCCAAAGTTGCTTCAGCCGCATGCGCTTTCAGAAACACCTTTGAGTACTTGGGCTGACACAAAAGACGTAAATTTGTTAGATGGCGCGGACACTTTGATTAGGTTTCTATGTCTCTCACTGTCAACATGCAAGTCAGTAGCTCCTTTGTTGGCAATGGACAATCAACTATCCCAAATCGTACAATTTGCTTCATTCTCATTGCGCCCTTCAACGAATCATGGAAACTTATTTTTTATAGTGTTCGAGAATTTGCATTTTCTCTTTGTAGAAGCCATTTTCATAACCATAGACGGCAAAAAATCACAAATTAAAAAAAAAAAAAATTTAATTGGTATCTTTGCTACCGGAAATAACAGTAACATTTTGATCATAGAGACGACAGCATAGAGCTAGGTTGTTAGTGTTGATGAATAGAGCAACAGTTAGATTCAAATTATACAAATAACTGATGTTTCACATTTGGTATAAATAGGAAAATTAAATAAATATTATTAAGCAATGGGTTTTAATAAAGAAGTAAAAGTAAATATGAAAAAGAGTGATGAGCCAGATACAGATAACAGTTAGAATTACTATAATCGACTAGTTCGCAGAAATGCATAGACTTTGTACATTTTAACAATGTAAACATACTGTAGAGTGTAAGTTATAACAACAATACATACACAAATTATAACATAAAATATAAGAAAAACCGGACATTTTAAAGGCTCTAAATATAAGCTTTGCCTGCCAGACGGAGATATTAGGCTAAAAGGGAGGACATGTCCTCGTTTTGCCGGACGTCTAGCAACTCATAGCTGGGGTTCACCCCGATCGCTATGTTGCCACTTAAATGAACTACCCACTTTGTTTCCGAGATACGTCTATCGATATAACGGTTGACCAATAACAAACGTTGTAATGTGATTACAACAAGGAAAGAAACTTTCAGTTTTGTTGGTTTATCATTTATCAATATATCTGTGATAGGATTTATGTTTTACCCTCTTAGAACTTCTATTTATCTATCTGTCTATCTCTACACCTCTCTCTCTCTCTCTCTCTCTCTCTCTCTCTCTCTCTCTCTCTCTCTCTCTCTCTCTCTCTCTCTCTCTCTCTCTCTCTCTCTCTCTCGCTAAAACACAAATTTAAATGTAAGATATGACCTGGGCATATGTTATGCTAATCGTAAAATATTGCCCTCAAACATTACCCACTTAGGTCAAATGCATTCTTAGAAATGAAAAAAAGACAATGAGTATAATAACATATACAGATAGCAAAGCCCGATAGAGTAACCACTAGGAGGCTGTACTGAAAATGTCAGGAGCGGGCTGGTCGAGGGATCGACGAGTCCGTACTTGGTCCGCCAACTGAGGTTAAGAACTGGTCACTTTTTTCTGTGTGCATCCAAGCCTACAAAGTGTGATTGTCCTAGCAAATCACAGACCCATAGCCGGGTCAGGCTTGGGGAAAAGATATTTTTTTATACACATGTAGCAAACTGAAGCAAGTGACAGCTAACAGACATATTTAATACCTTACAAGCAACTTAATATTGCTTAACGTACAACGTGTCACTAATAGTTGGAGGCATGTTCTTTAATGGAAGTCGCAATTAACCCCGGCATTTGTTGGATGCTTGTGATTTACTTGGCAGGTTTGCGTTCAGTTGTTTGCCATTGCTTTCTGAACGAGCGACGCTCGTACCATTGTTAAAAGTCGAATGAGGTATGTGGGATTACAAATTGCGTTCTCTATCCCTTCGCTATAGTCACCTGCCGTGTGTCACTAGATGTGTACAAAATACTGCTCCAAATGCCCCATGCATCACTTAGAATGACTGCACAAATTCTAGATTAACGAAATAGCTTGTGTCTAGTCAAGCCTAGACTTGAACTCTCCAAGTCTAGATTAACGAAATAGCTTGTGTCCCTATCCTGTGTTTCTTTAAGTCATTTCTGCTTGTGTGTGCGTGCGTGCGTGCGTGCGCGCGCGTGTGTGTGTGTGCGTGTGAGTGAGTGTGTGTGTATTGATACAGAGTGAATCTAACGATGAATTGTGCTTCAATCAAAAGATCAAAGGTGTAAAATTTATATACAATGGGAAATGTGATGGTTCTAGCACATTACACTTCATTAGGAATCAAAACAAGCAGCAACATATCTGAAAACAAAAGCTGAAAGGAAACACAATTAAAGACCACAAGCGCTGCACGTCGACAGACAGTTGGAAGGGGCCAGAAAAACCATATTTTTCTTCAAGTAATCAAACAAGTGTGCACGCCATAGACCCATAACAGGTTCAGACTAAGGGCTGGGTGTTTGTTTTTTTAAACTATAAACTAAAGAAAGAAGTCGCTATCATTGAATGTAAGAAAGAGAGGTGGAGAATCTTGGAATATTAATGAACAAATTAGTAAGAACTTGGATGCAACAGGGATGTGTTTCCTGAGGCGAATGTTAGGAATGTAACTATCTGCCTGAAAGAGGCTATTGACACTTAGTTAGTTAGTTAGTCTTTCCTCTCGAGCCTAAGGCGGCGCATAGGGCAGAAGTCCTGTCTCTCCATGCCTGGCGGTTCGCTGCTATCTGTTGTAGATCTTGGATATTTACTTGGCCGTTGAATGAGCCTTCTCTAATGATGGTTCTACGCAGGGTCTCTCTTGGTCTTCCCCGTTTTCTTTTCCCTACTGGTGACCATAAAAGGGCTTGGTAGGGGAGTCTTGTCTTGTCCATTCTGAGTACATGGCCGATGTAGTTCCAACGGCGTCTTCTTATGAAATTGGATACTGTATCTTGCTTAGTCTCTTGTCTTATTTGCGAATTTGTTCTGAAGTCTGTCCAGTGGATGTTTAGGAGTCTTCTAAGACATTTGTTCTCAAAATTGTCTAATATTTTATCTAAAGCTACCGTTGATTTCCAACTTTCACATCCATACGTTAACACTGGAATCACACAAGAGTTGAAGATTTTAAGTTTTGTGTGTTTGCTGAGTGTCTTTGACTTCCAGATGTTTGACAGTTTATTGAAGGCACTAGATGCCAGTGCGATTCTAGATGATATTTCTGGTGTTGAGTCCCCTGTAGATGTCATTTTGCTACCTAGGTATGTGAAGCTGTTGACTTTTTCAAGAACGTAGCTGTTCAATTTGGTGTCATCTGAACTATTGGTAAGATCAATAGTCTTTGTATTTGTGGTGTTAATTTGGAGACCAATTTGCCCTGAAACATTTTGGAGGTGGTTTATTTTCTCTTGGGCATCCGGGTGTGTTGAACTCAAAAGCACTATGTCGTCGGCAAAGTCCAGGTCTTCTAGAATTTTGTCAACCCAATGGATACCCATATTTGTGTTGTTTGTGCATTTGCGCATGACCCAATCGATAGCTATTCCAAAAAGCATCTGTGATAAGACACAACCCTGTTTCACTCCTGTTTCGACTGAGAACCAGTCAGAGTTGCCTGTTTCTGTTCTTACGCAGCAACGTGTTTCTTTGTAGAAAGATTTTATGACGTTGGTATATTTGGTAGGAAAACCATAGATGTTAAGTAGATTCCAAAGTGAAGAACGGTGGATACTGTCGAAGGCTTTTTGAAAGTCGACAAAGTTGGTGATTAATTTCGACTGGAATTCTACGGAGTCTTCAGTGATTATTCTGAGGGTGAAAATGTGGTCTATGCATGACCGTTTTGGTCTGAAGCCTGCTTGTTCTTCTCTGAGCCTTTCATCTATCGCCCTTTTCAATCTCTCAAGTAACATGCTACAAAAAAGTTTTCCTGGTACTGACAATAGAGTGATACCACGCCAATTATTGCAATCAGACATATCGCCCTTTTTAGGCAGTTTGAAAATTACACCATCTTTCCACTGTTGTGGTGGGGATTCGCTTTGCCAGACACGTTATTGACACTACGAGTAGAATATTATACTCAACAATAAGAATGAGACAAACAGCTTTCTTTGGTCATGTGATGCGAAATGAGACATCGGAGAACACTGTGACACCTGGAAATATCAAGGGGAAGAGAGGCAGAGGCAGACAAAGAAAAATTATGCTGGATGGACTGAGACGGTGGGTGGAAGGAATATCATCAGCAGAGTTGATCCAGAACAACAAAGACCGAGATCTCGAGATCTGTGGAGAGTCATGAACGTACGCCAGCTGCCAAGGAACTTCATGATGATGACACCAAAGCAAGAGTAGTTTTAATTCATTACACAGTGTAATATTCTTTAAAACTAAATATTGCATAACTTGTATTATAACGAACGTCACCAGAAGTGTCCAAAACATTGCTCCAAATGTCCGATACATCACTTAGAATGTCTACACCATTTGAACTTTCTATGTCTAGATCAACAACAAAAAATGTGTTCCTTTCTAGCAGTCCAAGCCACTTCTGTTTCTGTGTGTGTGTGTGTGTGTGCGCGCGCGCGCGCGCGCGCCTGCGCAAACGAGTTGATACATAGCGGATTTATCAGTTATCATTAGATCTAATACACATTACACATAGATCTTCACATTACAATTACCACTTACGAACTTGTAAAAATGAAAGTTAGGGCGTCGATGACCATGTATTCAAATTTCCATCGAAGCTGGAATTTCCCTTAGCTCTCAGGTCCATCTTGGTCAAGCAATGCGATGAAGAGGCTCGCAATGAATGTCGGCGAAAACGTGGAGATATAGGCTGTGTTTCTCTAACCTTGAATATTTAATTATAATTGTTTATTTTTAAAATTCCCAGCCTGTGCATTTCTTCTGTTTTGTTGTTGTTGTGTGTTTTGGACCACTTTAATTTCAGAATTTTGAACATGATTTTGTCATCTCTTCTGATGAAACAATTTATAATTTTGTGACTTTAAGTTTCATTCTTTCATTGTATATTTTACTTAAGGCGTATGTCAGGTGAGGCTAAACTTAAGCCTTGCCATTAAGGCAGTCGTGATAACTAACGTCAAACGGCATCCTTAAATAGTGTGTTTTATCTCGTAGTGCATCATCTTGTACCATTCGTTAATACATAATCGATGCCTTATCCATTGTTGATGCCACAGTTTCTGACGCTTTAGCTTGCCCAGCCTACCTGCATCCCATGTTTTTCTCATGTTTTGATCCCTATCCTCGATCTATGTGTTTCGAAAGACCCACCATTAGCTTGCTAACTTGGATATAGCTTTTGGAGTCATTAGGAAACGCTATCATTTTTAGCACTGGACAGTGGAGCCATGGGAGAAGTGATCACTTAAGTAAAAGTAAAGTAACGTAAAGTAACGTAAAGTAACATAAAGTAACGTAAAGTAACGTAAAGTAAAGTAAAGTAACGTGAACTAAAGTAAAGTAAAAGTAAAGTAAAGTAAAGTAAAGTAAAAGTAAAGCAAAGCAAAGCAAAGTAAAGTAAAGAAGCGTATTTACCCGCCTTGAGATTATTGGGCATATTGTGATAGTCCCATATTTTAGACCAGTCGGCACTGCACGAGTCATCTATCGCATTTACTTTCATGACACTCATTGGAGGTCATCATGGCCGAATCGATAACAACGCGTATTCTCAAACATCCGGTGTGCTGATGCAGAGGTAAGGGGTCCAACTCCTACACAGGACAGCTGGACTAAAATGTCGGACTCTCGTTCGTGACTTGGGGACGTAAATTACAATTACCTCTGAAGTCGGAGGGGTACGTCTGATGGCGAGGGACACTGTTGATAGGTAAAGCTAATCGACCAGCAAAATTCAGTCCAGTGATACTAGAAGTAGTGTGTATGAACTACGCTTGAGTTCAAAGCGAAATGACACTCATCTTAGGCTGGATGGACAGAACAGCCCATTGAATTTTGAAAATTCGTCCGGATGTGGATTTGATACCATGACTTCCCAGCCGACAGCCAAGCGTGCTAGCTGCTGAGCTACTGTGGCTCCCAGTGGACGACAATTTTAAATATTAGCATACCCGGGAAGGTAACACGGTCATCAAATACCTGAAGAAGTCGGATGTGTCGGCCGAAAGGTGCAAATATCGCAGCTCTACTGTAAGCAAGCACAACGTAATTACGTCTAAAACAACATTCCAGACGAACGCAGAATAATAATAATAATAATAATAATAATAATAATAATAATAAGAAGAAGAAGAAGAAGAAGAAGAAGAAATATTAGCAAATCCTTGTCCCACTAGGATCGTTCGTTTGTAAAGGGCAGTTACCTTAACTGAGAAACACTGAATTATTACTATCATTTAATGTATTTCGTCCCTTGTTAATGTACAACTGCCGATTCACGAGCTTCCTTCCTGTTCTAATATAGGATTGATGAGAATATTAACACTTAAGCTTCCAGAAACTGAATTACACAATCTAATCTGAAATTTATACCCAAAAGAATCAGTAATTTGCAATTGCTTTCTGAATGGCCAATGCTCATACATTTGTGGGGGAAAAACAACGCAAAGTAGACCGCTGCTCAAATCCATCTGTTATGACATAGTTCATGAACAGAACATACGATGATTTCGGTTCAGTTCTTCTTCGTCTACAGAGACTAACGGCGGTAATGCGTCCGTCTATTCCGGCATGGTACACGAATTGGACAGCTGATGTTGTCACGTCAGTTATTTTTCGTCTACAGTGATAAAATGTCTATTTCGGCATGGTCTATGAATATGACAGCTGATATCGTGTCAGTTGGTCTTCGTCTACAGTGATAATGTATCTATTCCGGCATGGTTCATGCATACGGCAGCTGATGTTGTCGTATTAGATGGTCTACGACTATAGTGATAATGTAAAATAAAGAAGAAGAAGAAGAAGAAGAAGAAGAAGAAGAAGAAGAAGAAGAAGAAGAAGAAGAAGAAGAAGAAGAAGAAGAAGAAGAAGAAGAAGAAGAAGATAAAAAAAAACATAAAATATTCCTGTATGTTTCATGAATATGACAGCTGATGTTGCCGTGTTTGTTGATCTTCGTTTCAGAGACTAACGGCGGTAATGCGTCTATTCCGGTTCATGAATAAAACAGTTGATGTTGTCGTGTCAATTATTCTTCGCCTACAGTGATAAAATGTCTATTTCGGCATGGTTCATGAATAGGACAGTTGATGTTGTCGTGTCAGTTGGTCTTCGTCTTCAGTGATAATGTGACTATTCTGGCATGTTTCATGAATATGAAAGTTGATGTTGTGTTAAGTGGTCTTTGTCTACAGAGACTAACGGAGGTAATGTGTCTAGTCCGGTATTGGTCATGAACAAGGCAGTTCATGTTGTCGCTTCAGCTCTTCTTCTTTTGCCATCGCGAAAAAAAGGACGTACTATTTCTATCCCTGTGTGGCACATCATCATCAAGTGCCATGCCGACTGGCGTAGGTGTTCATGACACCCCACTCCACATTTTGGTTTTTTGGATCAACTCTACCCTTGATATTCCTCCATGCCACCGTCGCAATCCATCCAGCATCATTTCTCTTGGTCTGCCTCTGCCTCTCTTCTCCTCGATCTTTCCAGTTGTCACGATGTTCTCCGATGCCTTTCTTCTCATCACATGACCAAAAATAAAAGTTGTTTGCTTTTTTCTTATTGTTGTATATAATGTTCTAGTTTCATTAGTCTCTTTCGGGCATTCGTTGTTAGTTACTTTGGCAGTCCAAGGAAATCGCAACATTCGTCTCAGGAACAACATCTCTGCTGCTTCCAATATCTTCCTAATCTGGTCATGTACAGAAGATTGATTCACAGCCATACAGCAAAACATGTTCTATATAGCAGCTAGCACTCTCTTTCTTACATTCAATGATATTGACTTATTGCTTAAGATATTCTTCATTTTCTTAAATGCAGTCTTTGCTTGCCCTATTCTGCTCTTAAACAACCCGCATTGGAGGCAATGCGTTTATTCACGTATAGCTCACGAACATGCAGAGAAACAATTGAAAGGAAATGCTTTATAGGAAGATGGAGGTTCAACGAAAGAAACCACAGAAAACATTAATTTTCCTCATAATATATTGTCATGTTTGAGCTGCTATTATGTCCTTACATATATGTTCACATTCCAGTGTATTCCCTGTGTACAAAGTCCTCACAGTTCTTGAGGCGCATTGGATATAATGCGCTAGCCTCACGTTTTTAGACCAATAGACATCAGATGGGGGAGGTGAGGGTAACGACAGGCCGGCAGTAGCATCTGCATGGTTTTCTGTACAGGACATAACTCACATAATATATCATAGAGAAGCACGCCTGTGTCTGCCTTTAAATGACACATATTTACAGCTTTCAACGTCTTTCTACTGACTGTAGTGATCTTTGTCTGCCTATATATGTTCTTTAACAATGTGCTATTCAGGAGTTGTTGATATCTAGCTAATATTGGTAACGGCCCAACCCCTACACCGGTTAATTTGACTAAAATATTTACTTTTCGTCCTAGACTTGGGGGAGTAAGTTACAAGAATCTCAGAGGTCGGAATGTGTTTGCTTGATGGTGAGTTAGTAAGCTGCGTATCGAAACATCTGATGAGAGAAACCTTGAAGAGATCGCAGATCGAAGAACAAGAATCGCATAGCGAAGGTTGCCTTTTGACAGATGGAAAACATACTGACCAATAAAAAGATGTCATTTGCAACGAGAAAAGAGTGTTGAGGTGCTATATGGAACCTGTAATTGTGTATGGATGTGACACGTGGACAAGGAGCAGACAAGCTGAAAAAAAAAATCTGATGGCTGTGGAAATGTGGTTTCTGAGGAAAATGCAAAGAATAGCATGGGCAGACAGAAAATCAAATGACCAAGTCCTACAAGAAACAAATGATAACCGTAAACTGATTAGAGGAATTAGACGTAAACAATCACAATATTTTCGCCACGTTATGAGAAGAAATAAATTGGAGAACTTGGTGACAACTGGCAAGTTCGAAGGGAAGAAACCAAGGGGAAGGCGTAGAAGTAAATACCTGGATGGCTTGGCTACGTGGTAAGGTGATCGCGTGAGATGGCGAAACATGACCGCCCACGTTTATCGGCATGGCACATGATGAATGAATAAATATCCTTTACAGAACACAGCAGTCAACTCCAGCATGTTTGTTTCTGTTTGTGATGCCTGGGTAAGTTTTACTTCAGTAGTTTGCCATTGCTTACTGAACGACCAGCATTCATACCATTGTATGGAAACTAACGCAAGATGGGTCTGCTTCCAAATCGCCCGCAGCTGTGTTTCAACGAGGAGAGACACTGGTTACAAGGAAAGCTAGTCCACTTGCAAATATCAGTCCGGCGTGGACTATGCTGGAGTTCAGCATGTTTCCTCTCAGCATGTGACATGACGTCCTGTGGAGAAAGACTGAGCCTCTTGGGGTAAAACCAGTGCGATAAATTTACCCCCTGGCATGTATTCTTCAACCGCATTACATTATTTCTTACATGTTGCCATATAACATTTGACGGTGAATTATAAATGTAAACGTTACAACAGATATTAAATGAACGGCCATCAAGGACACCTTGTGTTTGTTATTCGCATTTACCAGCAACTTTCGACCCTGAAGAATTAGGTCCAAGGAGAGAAAAACCAGTGACTGGAATGACAAGAATAGGTGCTATAGAACATCTGTGTTCTGGCCATACATACTGTGTTGCTTTCTTTGCACTTGGCAGGAAACCATTTGTTTTTGAGTTGGTCGTCCATATGTTAGTTTCACATGCAGAGAGCCGTTCATGCTTTGCTACAAGAGCCTAAAGTTTCATTTAAAGCCATTCTCGATGCGCGACTATGGTCAAATGAATTGGAAACATTAATAAAAAGAGAAATAACACGAAGAAAGCCACTGACAATGGCAGCCTATTTATTGGAAAGAGGTAATAAAAATAAAAGATTGCGTATGGTGCCCAGCCATTTGCAAGATGTAAAGCATACTGACCAATAATAATATGTCACTTGCAACGCGAAAAGGAGTGTTGAGGTGCTATATACAACTTGTACTTTTGAATGGATGTGAAGCATGGACATTGAGCAGACAAGCTGAAAAACATATGATGGCTGTGCAAATGTTGATATTAAGGAGAATACCAAAAATACCGTGGACAGACGGAAAAACCAATAACAAGTCCTGCAAGAAACAAATGAAAACCGAAATTGATTAGAGAAATTAGACGTAGACAGTAATATTTTTTTTTTAAAGCCACGTTATGAGAAGAAACAAATTGGAAAACTTGGTGACAAATGGCAAACTCGAGGGGAAGAGAACAAGGGGAAGGCGTATAAATAAATACCTGGATGTTTTTGACCCTGAAGAATTAGGTTCCAAGGAGAATAAAACCCAGTGGCTGGAGTTACAACACCAGGCGTAATGGGACATCTTTATTATGACCACATACACTTTGTTACCTTCTTTGCACTTGACAGGAAGCCATTTGTTTGTAAGTTTGTCGTACTGGTGTTAGTTTCACGTGCTGGAAGCCGGTCATGTCTTTGCGACAAGCGCCGAACGTTTCATTTAACGCCATTCTCGATACGCGATTATGGTCAAATGAATTGAAAACATTTATAACAAGAGAAATAACATGAAAGAAGCCACTGGCAGTGGGGAGCCTATTTATAGAAAAGCGGTAATAACAATGGAACATTGCGTATGGTGCCCAAGGCAAAGAAAGACGGAGGTGAAATAAATATGTAACTGCACTAGTGTCATGGAAAAGTAGTATCTATGGAGCTTGAATAGAACATTACGAAACTGCCTTGTGGTGGCTGAATCTTGAAACTTTCAGTCACAGTCACTGTACTTTTAATCAGTGAACTTGTGACTCAAACAGCCATGGACTGACATGTGAAGCTGGTTTCACTTGAAAGGCAGTATTTGCTCTGTCCCTCTTGTAGCCTTTTCAAAATCTGCACAGACCGTGTCAAAGTAGGCATTCATCAAACGCGATAGGCAACCTTGAAGAAATAATTGGTGCGTCTGCCAGCTATTCTGGTATAGGCGCGCTGTGTCTGTATTCAATCTTTGATTGGAGCTGTGTCATTAATTATTTAACAAGAAACATTGATATTCGTTAACGAACATATCCTGTATGTAAATAAGTCTTTCAGACGTGTCCCCAAAAGAGGGAATATGAAATGGGCGTTGATAGAGTCGAAGAAAATATATTTTCTTAGAGCTGTATGGCTTATCTCATCATTATTGTTATTATTGTTATTATTGTAATTATAATTATAATTATTATTATTATTATTCATTGGCACCTTGCCGTCTTGTCAGACGATAGTTTGTGCTCTAAAAAGGCATAATAACTTTTAACTATGGCGGTAGCGAGTGTGACTGATAAGGCCAATTTGCGCTGTAAATGTCCGTTCACAGTGGGTGCATGTGAACAGTGGTCATTTCCACCATCATGCACCATCTTACGTCTCAAACGCTTGGTGTGTGACTTTTCTGCAATAATTTCTCCTTTGACTTTATTCCATTTCTGATTTTGCCCTCCATGCAACACGTTCAGCGGCGACTTGCTCCCAATATGCATTATCAATGCCTGTATCAATCATGTCCCGCTTACACACATCTTTGTATCGTAGTAGAGGCCGACCCTGAGATCTCTTACCCATCTGTAATTCACCAAAAAAGATATCCTTTGGTATTCTACCATCATCCATCCTCCTAAGATGTCCTATCCATCTAAGTCTACGAAGACTGAGCATGGAATAAACTGTCACACAACCTGATCTTTCCAATACTTCAGTATTTGTGATTTTGTCTTGCCACTTAATACCAAGAATTCTTCGCAGACACCGCATATGAAAGCTGTTTAAATTGTTCTCTTGGTGTGAGTAAGTTGTCCAGGTTTCACTGCCATAGAGAAGAGTACTAAGAACACAGGCTTGATAGACAAGGACTTTTGTTTTGGCAGTAAGCTTCCTGTTCTCCCAGACTCTTTTTCTTAACCTGTTCATTGTTGTTGCTGCCTTACCAATCCGGATGTTGATTTCCTGATCTAGGGATAAATTGCTATTTACCACTGATCCTAGATATGTAAAATGGTCTACTATCTCTAGTTCGGCGTCGTCAATAAAGATTGATGGTACCCCATGTGCACCTTGTGACATAATCTGTGTCTTCTTTTTGCTAATTGTTAAACCAAATTCAGAACAAGCATTGGAGAATGCAGATAGTAGACATTGCAATTCTTCCTCAGAGTGGGTCGTAACTGCAGCATCATCTGCAAAAAGCAACTCTCTGATCAGTACCCTCCTAATTTTGGTCTTAGCCTTTAATCTATGAGCATTGTAGAGGCCGCCATCTGAGCGTGATTGAATGTATATACCACCATCCTGATCACGAAATGCATATTTCAGTAGAAGTGAAAAGTATATTCCAAAGAGGGTGGGAGCTAGTACACAACCTTGCTTAACTCCACTCTTGATTTCAAATTCTTCAGAAGTTGCACCATCAAACTTGATTATACCCTTCATGCCTGTGTGGAACGATTCCACAATGGACAGAAGAGTTGGTGGGCAGCCAATCTTCTTTAGTGCCTTGAACAGACCCTCACGACTGACCAAATCAAATGCCTTTCTGAGGTCGATGAAGGCAATAAACAGTGGTTGATTCTGTTCACGGCATTTTTCTTGCATCTGTCGCAATGAGAATATCATATCAATGGTAGACCGGTTCTGTCGAAAGCCACACTGTGATTCGGGGTAGACTTGATCTCCTAGGACTTGAAGTCTGCGCAGAACAATTCTGGCATATTATTATTATTATTATTATTATTATTATTATTATTATTATATTGTGGGTAATATTGGTGTAAAACTTGTGTGCATAAACATAAAGCGGCACTGGAAATTAGGAACAAGATTAAATATACATCATTTGAATGAATGGAAAAAAGAATAGTTTCTACTTAAATCTATGCCAATAAATATGAAATATAAGAAGAATATGTAATGGTGAATTAACAGGCAGCCAATTTGACAAGTAACCGCCGTTGTGACTTGGGGGATAGTGTGGCGCGAAGTTTCATTATTCTCCGTGATACCGAGTCGAGATCAGCTGCGAGCTATGTGAAAGCAGACCGCTTTGTGTTGATTTCGATGGTATGATGCGTCGACCGTTCACAAATTACTGGCAAACTACTGAACTAAAGTTGTAGAGTACATCACAAACAGTTGATAAATGCCAGGGCTGATTACAACGTCCTTTAAAGGAGGTGCAAGAAAATAATTTAATGTGAACAGTAAACATAAAATTATAAAAAGAAACCATCATCAATATTAGCGCAAATGGAATAATTAGCATGAAGACATTATCACAAAATATTTCTTTTAGTCATAAGGTGAAAATAATAACAACAATAATAATGATAAAACAACAATAACAATAATGCGCAGGCGCTGTGAAGAAATTCGCACTCATCACGTCCCGCCTGAACGATTCTCGATCCATTGCTACTTTCACCTGCCTCTTGCATTATAGTGCCTTTAATATCGCGTGGGAGTAGTAGTAGTAGTAGTAGTAGTAGTAGTAGTAGTAGTAGTAGTAGTAGTAGTAGTAGTAGTAGTAGTAGTAGCAGCAGCAGCAGTAGTAGTAGTAGTAGTAGTAGTAGTAGTAGTAGTAGTAGTAGTAGTAGTAGTAGTAGTAGTAGTAGTAGTGGAGGTAGTAATAGTTTTAGTAGCAGGAGTAATAATACAAAAGGATCAGCGAAGTATGCAGCATATGAAAGAATAAAAGCCACACAAGGCAGTAAAGAACAAGATACCATAAACACCGCAATTGTAGCCAAGGCAGGAAACAGGTTGAAGGACATGAAAATAATTTGCATTTGTTATATCAAAACTGGTTTGCAATGAAATTGGTCATGACGTTTAAGCATCTCATAAAACATTATCATCTATGAAGCCCGATCACCTCATGACCTTTGATAATCTAATGAAATTTGATCATCTCATAAAGTTTGAGAATCTCGTGAAGTTTAAGCATCTCATGAAGCTTGACCATCTTATCACGTTTGATCATCTCACGAAGTTCGAGCATCTCATGAAGTTTACGCACCGTATGATGTTTGATAAACTCATGATGTTTGACCATCTCATGAAGTTGGAGCATCTCATGAAGTTTGTGCATCTGATGTTGCTTGATCATCTCATAATGTTTGAGGATCTCATGAAGGTTATAGATATCATTATATTTTATTATCTCGTAAAGTTTGAGCATCTCAAGAATTTAAAATAACTAATTATTTATTAAGTATCTACGTGTAGAGTTTTGGTGATGAAATAAATTGGACATTTCAGATAATTCAGACAACGGGTAAATAAAGTGCGTTTTAAAGTAATGCCATTTGTTAATTAACTGAATTTGTTGAATGTGTCCAATCTGTGAGCGAGGGGAGTGACTGGCTTCGGCACTATTCGATATTGTGAGTGTTCGGAGAACCGTATCCAGCATCCTGTTAATCTGTAATCAGTTATTTACAAATCTCTACAAATTAGAGACGAGTAGTAAAATTACACCGAGTAGTGTTAGATAGTCACTGAACGGAATGGAGAACAAACAGATCTAAGAACTCAATTTCGAAGAAGTTTATCATTTAAGACAAATACTTATAAAGAATATTAAATATTTTGAACAGACAAAAAGATAAGGAAGCCTAGAAAAGATAATTCTTTAGAGAAGTGTATAGGGAAGGCGGAGATGAAGATGGCCACGCCGCAGATGGATTCAAGATGTGATAGATAATCTTAACCTTTCGGCAAAAGATGTAGGACATCTGGTTTATGGTAAAGTTGCGTTTGGGAACATCGCTATTAGGGAATGGCTGGCCGAGTGGCTAAGAATGCCAGGTTTTCCTTCGGAAGACCCAGGTTCAAATCCTTGGTAAAGTGTAGATGTTCATCTGTCGAGGACAAAAGAGGAAACCTCAAATCTGTACAGTCTGCTGCGACTTCACTTACTTGGCGGCCTTAAATCCTTAAGACCAAGACCCCTTGTTCTACACGGTAAGGTACAATAGGCAGTAGATGATTATATTTTTGACAGCTATTGAGGGGCATCCCGGACTGGACAAACCATCATCTTATGGAACACGTCGTGACTGTATGTGGTTATTCTAGAAGGGTGTATATATCGTTCTCGAGAGTCTGTAATATAATTATAACGTCCTTACAATCCCCTAGTATTGGCGCCTTAAGTACCATACTTGGTGGGGGGGGGGGGGGGGGAGAACCTGGGATAAATTGACCTGTGTGCCGTCATAATGTATGTGGCCATGGTTTAAATCTTAGCCCGATGATTGGTAGAGTACCCGGCCAGGCCGTGGCGCTAGAATTGAACAAACGGTTAGTAGACATTTTTGGTCAGAAGGAACAGCGAGCGAATAGATCGCGCCTTCCGCTTGGGAGGGCAGAAGCGCAAACAAATCACTCTCTGGAGCCTAGGTCCGTTTGTAAACTAATTATGAATATGTAATCATGTCTTTTAATAAGGTACATGTATCAATGAGTTTAAATAAGAATTGTTAAAATGATAAATCAACAATTCATGTGACCGTTAGCCTGAGTGGTTGTTTTCTACTGAGCGGCCATGGTTGCCTCGCTGCCGATTTTCCTATGCTTACAGTTTCAATTTTTATGTATAACTTATTATATGCATTGTGAAACTGGTTCACTATCAATAAATATAAATCTGCAAATGTTCCATGTGCTGTATAGGTTAACTCTTTAGTGCCTTTCACGAATCTTTTCTCCATGCGGAAGAATAATATTGTTAACGCATCTTATGGACATAAGTTCTTGTTTGAGACATAGTTCTGCTAATTTGTAACTTGAGCTACTGTGCCATGATGGTACACCTTCTTATGTACCTCTTAGTAAGCACACAATATGTGCGATTATCATGTAATCCTTTTATAAGTATGTAAGGGAAATGCCATGTTTGATTGGTAAAATCTCAAGAAAGAAAGAAAGAAAGAAAACGCATGGTATATATATATATATATATATATATATATATATATATATATATATATATATATATATATATATATATATATATATATATATATATATATATATATATATATATAACAGACAATGTATGTCTGTATGTATGTCCGTTCTTTATGCGTTCGCGAACGGTCCATCCGATTGAGATGATAATTTCTACACGTCTTTTTCTCATTCCCGTGCAGCCAACTGTCATAGTTTGTTAGTGTACAATCAGCTTCTTCTTCTTCTTCTTCTTCTTCTTCTTCTTCTTCTTCTTCTTCTTCTTCTTCTTCTTCTTCTTCTTCTTCTTCTTCTTCTTCTTCTTCTTCTTCTTCTTCTTCTTCTTCTTCTTCTGCTTCTTCTTCTTCTTCTTCTTCTTCTTCTTCTTCTTCTTCTTCTTCTTCTTCTTCTTCTTCTTCTTCTTCTTCTTCTTCTTCTTCTTCTTCTTCTTCTTCTTCTTCTTCTTCTTCTTCAGCGTTCCGAGCCATTGAGGTTCTTTTCTGCAGATACAATCCGTCTCCATTCGTCTCTCTGGTGGACCTTCTCTTGCCAGTAGTTGATTCCAAGTGCTTGTAGGTCTGTATATGTATTATCTCTCCACCGCCTTCTTGGTCTACCTCGGGATCTACGGTCATCTATTTCCTGAGTGTAAGCGAGTTTTGTTTCCCTTTTATCTTCTAGATAAAAGTTTTCCAGGGATGTGTGGGTGAATGTGTGTGGGGGATGTGTGTAGGTTGGGGAAGGGGTGCGTAATAGGTGTGGGTGATGGATTTGGGGATGTGTGTGTGGGTAGGGGATATGTCTGGCTGGGTGGGGGTGTGTGTGGCTGGAGGGAGGATGTATGTGTGGGTAGTGAGGGTGATTGTAGTTGGGGGATGTGTGGATGGGTAGGAGATGTGTGGGGAGATGTGTGTGTGGGTGAGGGGTGTGTCTTTGGGATGTGTGTGGGTGTGGTGTTGCGTGGGAGGGGAGATGGGTGTGGATAAAGAATGTATGTGTGGGTGGGTGGGGTGTGATTGGGTGTGCGGGTGGGTGAAGGATGTAGATGAGGGTGGGGGGCGTGTGTTTAGATGGGTGGTTGGGGTGTGTGGATGTGGGTGGGTAGATAGGAGATGTATGTTTTGATTAGTGAGTGAGAGATGTGTGGGTGTTAGTCGTTGAGGGATAAGTACGTGTGTCTAGGGATGTGTGAGGGGATGAGTGTATGGGTTGGGGATGTATGTGTGGGTTGTGCGTGGATGGGAGGTGTGTGTTTGTGAATGGGGGATGTGTTGGTGGGTGGGGATGTGTGTGAGGGATGTTGTCAGCGTGTTGGATCTCTAGGGGATCTCGTCTCGGGCTCAGACAGGCAACAATAACTCCGTTAAATATAATATAAAAGTATTTATTGTATTTAGGTATACAGTGCGTTGGCGCAGTGGGTTTAACAAGCCCGCACTCATAAGTTGCTTATCACAGAGGTTTAACATCACACATGATTATAACAAACATTCTAAGCAAACTATCTAGCATATGTCTATGACACTAAAACACATGGGTCTGAACTATTAAGTCCCTCTAAGGCAGGCCCTGTTGCCTCTACGATGTCCCGTCTGTCTCTGCCCGTTCACACGTGTCGCAATCCGACACGGGTGGTAACTCTGTCCGAGTTCCTCGTGGACCCCGCAATAGGCGGGCCACATCAGTGTCCACGGGACAGTGGACTCACTGACCAGTCCTTCGAGAAGGCTCTGGATTACTCTGGCCTTCGAGGGTCTTACTTCTTTCCCTTGGGCGGGAGTTGTAGCCCTTGGCTAGTGTCTATTAACTTATGTTGGTTTACCGTATAATGTGAGGCTGTGACAGATGTGTGTATGGGCGGGGAGATTGTGCGTGGGTTGGGATGTTTGTGTATATGGGTAGGGGTGTGTGGTTAAGGGATGTGTGGCTGGGGGATGGGTGGGTGGAGGATGTGTGGTTGGGTAGAGGATGTGTGGGTGGGTGATTGTATATGAGTAAGGGTGTGTGGTTAAGGGATGTTTGGTTGGGGGATGGGTGGGTAGAGGATGTGTGGGTGGGTAGGGGATATGTGGTTGGGTGAGTGTGTGTAGGTTAGGAGATTGTGGGGGATGTTTGTAGGGGTGGGCTCGGGATCTGTGAGTGGGCTGGAGAGATGGGAGATTATGTGGCTGGCTGCGGAATTTGTGTGTGGGTAGGTGCGGAATAT
>JACEFZ010005934.1:392500-427500 GCA_014155875.1 Cepaea nemoralis | reverse complement strand
GTTACCACACCACAAGTTGTATTAATGTTGGGATTGTGTTCTTATGTCATTCCCAGCTCTGGAAACGCAGGTGGTGGTTTGGGCGTTATCACCGAACATGATCCTGGGTAAACAGCCTTTTTGTGTGATACATGGAAATATTTCCTAAACATAGTCTGGACCTAAAAACCAAAGTTGACTACCACAATTATTAGCTGTCTTGGCCAGCAAAAGACATGGTCGAGGATGAATGACACAACGCTATTGATATATTCCTACTTCTCTCAGGATACTCAGGACGGACTTCCTTATCAAAATGTCTATCAAGATAAACGGATATACTGAGTACACAGATACCAGAGTATTATCCACCTTTACATCTGGGAGGTACCACATGACGCACCATCAATAAGCAAGGTCAACAAAACTATGGGACAGTCCAGGTTTGAAAAACAATACTAACAGCAGTAAGAACTCTTTAACTGCTTGTTGGATTCCCAGTTTCATATTCAACAATGAATAACCCTTCGATACAAGTCATCAACATCAGGTCCTAGATCTAAACACCAATGAGAAGTCACTATGACAGAAAGAAGTCATCAACACCAGGCCATAGACCTGAACACCAATGAGAAGACACTATGAAGGAAGCTAGAGGAGTCAATGTTTATACACATGCAGCAGAAGGAATACTCCAACTGTATTGCGACTCTCAGTATGTGTGCTGGAAATATTCTTCTTGTATTCCATGCCTGTGCAGACCAGTCTGGACATAGTCCCAGATGCTACCAACGAGTGTTGCTCAACAGTGTACGTCCCTGCAAATGCAATGGATATATCGAAGTATGCCTCTATGCTTGTCCCAGGTTGGCCTGACTGCACTCTCATCGAGTATGGGTTGGCTATAGACTGGAAACTGGGTGGGTGGAAAAGCCTTTTGATCAAGTGTCGAGAATCTGATATAAGAAGCAGTGAAGCTGGACCGTCGTCACCTTTTTTATCTATGTGATGATGTAGATCCTCTAAAAGTACTGGAGAGTTTTGGTCAGAGACCATAACTTTATGAAGGGAAAAGTCCCAACTGCACCTCCACGCGGTAGAGGATGGAAACACACTACGGTGTGGCTAACACAGCTCTGGGGACCGAGTATCCACCGGAATAAGTGGACAACTCTGCAGCTGAGCAGAGCAGGACACTCACTTGTCCTTGCAGTCGGAAATGGCTGTCAAAGGCAGAGGTAAAAAGACCACCTTGTGAATGTGGAAGGCAAGGGGATACCACCACATTATCTTCCCAAGACTTTATGGCAAAACATATATCAAAGTTAGTGAAGGACGTTAATGGCTGTCTTAGGGCATCCTCGTCCGGTAGGGACAGTCATGAGCCACAGGTGACACCAGACCGTCATCCAGCTACTGATGTCAAAATCTTAACTAAAATAAATAAATTTAGAGTAGGAACATGGAATGTTAGGACATTAAATGAGCTAGGAAAGTTGACCAATGTTCTAAGAGAGATGGATAGCATGAAAATGAATATACTAGGCGTTAGTGAGATGAGATGGAAGGGATCGGGCAAAATTATAGCTGACAATCACACAATAATTTATTCTGGAGGGGATACAGATGAAAAAGGTGTAGGAATAATATTAGACGAAAAAACAGCCAAGTCAATTAATGGATACTGGTGTATTTCAGATAGAGTTATTATGGTAAAAAGCAAAGGCAAACCAATAGACGTAAATATTATACAAGTATATGCACCAACAGTGATGAAGAAATACAACGCTTTTACGACGAAATAGAAATGGCGATGGCTCAAATTGGATCACAAGAAATAAAGATAATACTTGGTGATTTTAATGCAAAAGTATGAAAGGGGAAAATGGAGGATGTAGTGGGGAATAATGGTTTAGGTACAAGAAATGAAAGAGGGGAAAAGCTAATAGAATGGGCAAATATCAATGATATGATAATTGGAAACATATGGTTTAAACACCATAAAAGACGACTGTACACATGGATAAGCCCTGATAAGAAAATACGCAACCAAATTGACTACATAATAATTAATAAACGATTTAGAAATGCTTTAATTAATGTAAAGACAATGCCTGGTGCTGACTGTAATAGTGATCATGTAAGATTAAAGAGAGGGGAAAAATGGTTAAGAACATGAGACTTAATAAAGAGGTTCTGAAAATAGATAAAGAAATGCAAGAACAATACAGAGTGACTGTGAAAAATAGGTACAATGCAATAACTAAAATACAGAGTATAGATGAACAATGGGAAATGTTAAGGGACTCTATTCATCAAACTAGCAAAGAAGTATTACCGGAGAGAGACAAAATAGCTAAGAAGAAATGGATGAATGAAGATATCTTAAAACTGATGGACAAAAGAAAACAGAGTAAAAATGACAAACAAGAATACGCTAAGATAAATAAAGAAATAAAAGATAAATGTGGGAAGGCTAAAGAAGTTGGTTAATCGAGCAATGCAAAAAAAAATTGAATTAAATTCCATTAAAGATACAAGAAATATGCACAGACAAATCAGTGAGCTTACAGGAAGAAAAATAAGAATAAATACAGGGTGTTTGAAATCAAAAACAGGAAAGATAATACTAGAGGAAGATGCTATAATGAAGAGGTGGAATGAGTATATAAGAGAATTATATGAAGGAGAAAGGGAAGAATTAACAGAAGATAGTAACTTAGAAGGTCCACCTATTCTGAAAGAAGAAGTCGGTGACGCTATGAAACGTATGAAGAAAAGAAAAACAGCTGGGCCAGATGAAATCACAATAGAAGAATTACAAGTATTGGGATAATTTGGAGTAGATATATTAACCAAAATGTTGAATGATATTTACAGCAGTGGATTACCCAGTGATATGCTGAAATCTGTATGTATAGCTATACCAAACAGACCAGGAGCAATTGATTGTGAAGATTTTCGTACAAGTAACCTTATAAACCATATCACTAAGCTTCTACTCATAATCATAATGAGAAGAACCAAAAAGAAAATAAAAATGGAAATTAGTGAAGAACAGTATGGATGTGTGGAAGGAAAGGGCACAAACAATGCAATTTATACATTACGGACACTAATAGAAAGTTAATTATGTGGTTGTTTCGGGATTTGAAATTTAAATATTGAGCACAACCCACTACTGGCAACGCCGATCGCATTCTGGTATGAACCTAAGGCCTATCCACGTCAATATGGAAGCACTATACTCGAGTTTCGCCCTCATTTGAGCTCGTCAGTAGTGCATATCTCTAACCGGATCCGGAAACAGTCCCGGATCACGCGATTGAAGCGGGTGTGTAACCACGCGGCACACACTGGACACACTAAATTATCACAACAGAACATCACAACGCCACCCATCGTAGGCTATGCTCAAGATTGCCCAATCGCCGCGACCGACGTCCGTCAATCGATGGGAGCCGAACGATCAGGACTTCTCACTGGCAAGGAACACCAGGCCTCCTAAATCCAGTGAGCAATAATCACTAATAGAAAGGTCAATAGAGAAACAGAGAGACATATATTTGTGCTTCATAGATTATACTAAGGCATTTGATAAAGTAAAACATGATGAACTGATTAAAATGTTGGAAGATATCAACACTGATGGAAAAGATTTAAGAATAATAAAGAATATTTACTGGAACCAAGTAGCAGCAATTAAAATGGGAAATAAAGAGGGTAGTTACGAACAGATAAAGCTAGGAGTACGACTAGGGTGTGTCTTGTCACCAGATCTTTTCTCCCTGTATAGCGAAGTAATAATGAGAGAGATCAAAGAGATGCCAGGAATACTAGTTGGAGGTTATAATATAAATAATATACGCTATGCAAATGACACATATTGGTGGCGGATAATTCAAGAGACCTACAACAATTATTAGACGTTGTAGTAACAGAGAGTGCAAGGAAAGGACTCTCCTTGAATATCAAGAAAACAGTAACAATGGTAATATCAAAGAAAATGGTGACACCAAAATGTGACATAGAAATAGAAGGGAAAATCCTTAACCAAGTTGATAATTTTAGATACCTAGGGGCATTTATAACATCAGACGGAAGATGTACAACAGAGATTAGGAGCAGAATATGGCAGGCAAAAGCCGCATTTCAGAAAATGAAGAATATCTTATGCAATAAGTCACTATCACTGAATGTAAGAAAGAGAGTGCTGAAATGCTATGTAGAACCAGTTTTGCTGTATGGCAGTGAATCTTGGAATGTAAATGAACAAATTAAGAAGAAATTAGAAGCAACAGAAATGTGGTTTCTGAGACGAATGTTGCGAATTCCTTGGACTACCAGAGTAACTAACGACGACTGCCTGAAACAGGCTAATGAAACTAGAACATTATATACAACAATAAGACAGAGACAAACAGCTTTCCTCGGTCATGTGATGAGAAGAGAGGCACTGGAGAACATCGTAACAACTGGAAAGATCGAGGGGAAGAGAGGCAGAGGTAGACCAAGAGAAGTGATGCTGGATGGATTGAGACGGTGGCATGGAGGAATATCAGCAGCAGAGTTGATCCAGAAAACCAAAGACCGAGATCTATGGAGAGCCATGAACGCCTACGCCAGCAGGCACGGCACTTGATGATGATGATGATGATGATGATGATGATGAATGATGATGATGATGATGATGATGATGATGATGATGATGATGATGTAGAGAAGGACCTTCTGCCAAGCCTTAAGTGGAGCTCCTGAAAGGTTGTCTGACCCAGGCCTCGATTTCACTAGGACACAGAGCCCATTAGCACAAGAGTGTGTGTGAATCGATATGGATAATGTTATTTGGAGTAAAGTTTCAGTGGATGTTATGTGTAGGACACAACTGTGAGTGCATAAATATTTCGGTCCCCGGATAATAGGGACATTAAGCGAGAAGCATTGAAGATGAATAATGAACATTACAACTGAAAAGTAAAGGAAAGCATAACACTATATAATTAGTTTAGTATTATATACGGAATGTGTATTATTGGTTGATTATCTTGAACACCATCTCATTATATTTTTGTTTTTAACATAAGATGTGTAAATGGTGTGAGAAACAATTGGTATTGATAGGTTTTGTTTCAGTTGATTGTGATAATTTTTTTTTCGGAAACATGGGGTACCACATGTTAATTTGTTCATGATAATACATCTCATCTCATGGAATTTCCAAGGATTCAATACTTTTAATAAAATCAGTAATGTACTTCAGATCTTGAATTAATCCATGGTGAACTGTTTGTTCCAATGTTGATGTTTACGTCAATTGCTTGTTTATGTTTGTTCATCAGTGGTTGCTCTATATGTTGTAAACAATCAATGTTCCCTAACACTATATCAAATTTAAAAGGTGGTTGAGTGGGAGTGGAGACTTACACATAGACACAATTATTTAAAGGAGTGGAGTATTTTCCCCCTTGGGTATGTGGTAGAATTCCATGATCACCTTGCCTTATAGAAGTGAGTGAGAATCTAAATCCATCCCATCCGGGATCCCATAGACCAGTGGTTCTCAACCGGTGGGGAATTCCCCCCCCCCCCCCCAGGGGGGAATTTCAGGGTTTCCAGGGGGGGGGGGAGGGGGATGAAGACCATTTCAAGATCGTGTTAATACAAGAACCGATTACTTGACATAGTTTTTCCCTTCATACTTTACAGTTATGTATGTCTCGTCCTTCTAAAATTAATTTTATAAAGTAAGTAGACCCAGAAATCATGTTTTATGTGGATGTCTAGACTTGTTTTAGTATATGCTATTACATTTGCCTTCCACTTTTACGTATACTGTGTAGGGGTGAGGGGATTTTTTGATAGGAAATAAGAAAGGGGGGGGGGTGACGTTGTGAAAATACGGTGAAGGGGGGAACGGGCCAAATTTTTTATAGGAAAGGGGGGGGGGGGAATGGCGTTCTGAAAATATGGTGAAGGGGGGAATGGGCCAAAAAAGGTTGAGAACCACTGCCATAGACAAACTAAGTAAATATTTTCATATATTAAATGCTACATCCCACAGAGTCTCCGTGGTGAAGTAGTCAAGCTGTCTGCCTCGCGCTCCGAAGTTTGTAGGTTCGATTCCGGGCTACATCTTTCTGTTCACGTTTGCATTTTTCTCGGAGACTTCTAGGGATCGTTGCTAGAGCTACGTAGTTCGTGCTTTGTGCGACGATATTGGCAGGCCGCCCTGCGGAAAATGGCCGAGCCATATGGGATACAACCCTGTGCAATGAAGTTGATCCTCTCGACTCTAAGCGACTTTTTTATATTTCGTTCAACGCTTGAACATTCTGCCCGAGCCACTGTGGGACTGGTTAGAGGTAATATGTATGAGACTTATTTTAACGGAGGGGTGGGGCTGGTGGTCTGAGTGGTCTCGAGGTATGGTGTCCACCTCGAGTGCTGGAGGTCCCGGATTCAAGCCCCGGTGAGGGCCGGGATTTTTTCTCGTGGGCTACTAGTAACAAAATTTCTCTGGGTAGTGAGATCAGACGCCTGTGTGTATTGTTGCGCACGTACAAAATTCATTGGCAATTGGAAATCGAAAAAGAGTAGCCTAATGGCGCTGCCCGGGCAAAATTTCGAGTTAAAAATCTACGTCCAAGTGAAATGTCCCTCGTGCCTGGAACAGCTCTGACTATCTTGTCTTCCGGCCGGAACAGCCCTGAATGTCTAGTTTTCCGGCCGGAACAGCTTTGACGATATAGTTTTCCGGGCACAGCGTCTGTACACGTCCGAATCGAAAGCTCGCTGTGTGGAAGAGGTCTGCAGACTGACAGTTCCTGGTTTGTGTAGGAGCGACCTGTAACGAACGAAATGCCCAATACATGGAAGTGAGGAATTAAAGCAGCCATGTGCAGGACGTGGCGATTCCTAGGTTGAGCCCAGCACCAGAGCGCCATGTGCCGGCTCTTCAATTATGGAAGCCACCCTGGTTAGTGGAAAATGCTATGGACTCCTGCTGCCTTCCCATGAGGGCTGACCGTGAAATTCTCCACCGTTTTAGCTTGACCGGCTGGGATGTGGACGGCACCACAACAGTGAAAGTCCCCCAGGATTGCTAACCTGAATGAAAAAAATTCACGCTAAAGTCGGATGTGTTGGCCTAAGGGTTTCGGGCCAAGGTTGCCTAACCAGACACACCGCAATAAGTCTGAAAAAAACACACACACACACCGGATCTTCTGCGGAAGTGCCAGTGACGATAAACCAGTGTGTTAAACAATGTGCCGAATCATGCTGGCGTCACTGAAAACGTCCACGTGTGTGTTGTGGTAGGTTAATGGTGGTTGTAAATATTAATGGAGCAATAATACATGGTATTATGGAGCAGAATAGTTTAGTACACATCGTCTTTATGTTATACTTCCATTGCTTGGTCTTCTTATTCTGTTTCGATCCTCCTCAAAAGAACTCGTTTATATTTATTTTGTGTCGATGTGCAGCCAAACTGAGTAATTCCACTTTCCGACAAATTCGACTTCACCACATTCTGTTTGCATCAGATTGATATTTCACCATCAATATACTTATATTGTGAGTAGGTTTATTACTTTTGTTTTCTTCTTCTTTTATTTTCAGAGCTTTAACTATTATGGTCTACATTTTAGAATTCCCGAAAGGCACGGTAGCGCAGTAATCCTTGTCGATAGTCATGTTTTTGTATTCCCCATATTGGCGGATGTTTTTAATTGACTTCTTTATGGAACTAACTTACTTTTTGTTTATTTTTCTAATTGTTCACTGCTTGCGACAGATTATAATCTACGTGATCATAAGATCGTAAGCTGACTGAGTTTGTTGACGTGTTTAAATTTCTAGATTTACTCAATTTTTTTTTGGGGGGGGGGGGTGTGGGGGGGGGGGGGGGGGATTACGTTTCCTTGTTTAGTTAACTCATGAATGTTTATTGCGTTTATTCTTATATTGTCTTACACATGGCACACACGATGGGAGAAATTAGATATATATAGTCACGTATTATTTTTTCCAGTACATTATCAGGAGAAATATACTGGCAATCGTAGTCACAACTGGCAAGATTGAGGTGGGGGGGGGGGGGGGGGGGCGAGAAATCAGACCGTTAAATAACTGGATGTCTTGATCACATTGCATAACGTAGACATGAACATACAGATGATCCAACACTCTTGAATCATGTGAGATTTCGATCCACGATCGCTGACGATTAACGGCACTGCACATGATGATTACTCGATGGGCTATATGATCAATATACGAAAGCCACCTTGACTTTCCGGGACATTTCCTATTACCCATTTCAGACTGGGCCACATGAGATTCCAGGTCAGTGAAAAAAAAGAAGATTCCCGATAGGATATTATAACCCTAACAATAGTCAATTGTCTGATGTACTGGGCAGCAGGGAAATATTAGTATTCAAGATTTTTTTTTTGTGTGTGCATATCCTTTACAGGACATCGCTGTCAACACCAGCATCTTTCAGCTGTATGTTGATCTCTTGGCAAGACTACGCTCAGTAGTTTGCCATTGCTTTCTGACCGACCGGATCAATACCCCGTAAGTTACCGATGCGATTCGAACCACTGCTGATTCTCACCGTCATCACGTCACCGACGAGAGTATACGAGATTACGGAGAAAAGTCATAACCTCTAAGCCACGAAGCCGGCTAGAATCATGAAAAGGCCGTGATTATCCGAGAATCACCATAGCGTGACCACAGTTGTTGATGGCTGTTGATACTACTGAATCACAGGATCCGCCGTAGAGAACGCCCATCGTAGACTGACATAAGCTCGATAAGCTACAATAAAATATATAAAATCTACCCTCTTAATTTCCGGATGGAAAGTTGTGCTTCAAACGGTATCTCAGCAACTAGGGTCAAAACTTCATTCACACATCGCTGAAAAATAAAAAAAATGACACAAAGTAGTGCAGCTTTACATAACAGAATTACGACACATACAGGACGTTGCGGCGAATAGCCTTCATCAGAAAACAAATACATTCACAAAACACAACATATAGTCACGGAGATCTCTTGTGACTACATTAAAACGTGACGACAGGATGAGAAGAATAAAAAGATGAAAATATGAAAGCAATGAAAACAATGAAGAGATGTGGTGGTAAGAGGGAAGGTGGAGAGGTGGAGGGAATGAAATATAAATAGAGGATAAGAAGTGGATGTAAATCAGAAAAATAGACAAAAAAAAATAGCAGTGGACATGTGATGGTTGGAAGGAATGAAATGGACAGGGCGGTGAACGATGGAAGATAAGATGTGGATGACGGTGTCTTTTGATCTCTTTCTTGTTTATCCGGGAAAGTGGAACACAATCAAACAAATATTGGCCTTCCTGTCCGTCAAGAAGGCATTGGAATGTGAAAACGCCAAACCAGCAATTGCCATTGACGTCAGAGGAACCGGATATGCCTGTTACATCCTTCCATGCCATACTCTAGTTAACTGTTGAGAAACAACTGGCCCACCTGAATTTAATACAGCACAAGGGTACTGAAAACCCTTCAGATACATTTCTAATTTAAGTACTGCGTTTTCACTGGGGGAAACATCAACGGCGAAACACATTAGTTTTTATTGTCAGAGCATTGCTTTGCTGATCCGGCAGCTTCTGCTGCTTGTCTTGTTCCAGATGTATAGGTGTTACCTTTCCTCTGGAGTGAACTATTCAGGCCGAGAGAGGGATCATGCTGCATGGGCAAAACATGGTCTCTATATTTTAGCCCAGGCTTTGTGCTATGGAGAGGCAATAACTCCATCCCTGGTCTTAACCGGTCTCGGAATCAAAGCGAGAGGTAATTGTTTCGGGTCATAAGTCCTTGTTAATTGGCGTAGACATGGGGCGCCGTGTTACCTCTGATGGTGGGAGACACCTACAGGTGTCACTGATCAGCTACCGCCCGCCTCAAGATAGGCAGCCCCCGGCCAATTGGGTGCTGATCCGCACAGCCTGCCTGCTTCAATGGGTGCTTGGGGTTAGAACAAAATCTGAATCACAGGCTGTAAAACCAATGCACCGAGAACTAATAAAAAGAAAAATAGAAACTTCAAGCTACGGCTTGCAGCCTGGAACGTAAGATCCGGGTGTCCAGGATTTTCCACTGACTTGACCAATATTGAAGATGTGAGAAAAACGGCTGTGATTAATGCCGTACTAATCGTCTTAACATTGATATTGTTGGCCTGCAGGAGACTCGCCTCGTTGAGGAAGGGTTACTCAGGGAAAACAATTACACCCTTTTTTGGAAGGGTAGAGGGCAGGTAGAAAAAAAAGACAACATTGTGTGGGCTTTGCTGTGAAGAATTCGCTACTGGGAATGATTGAATTTCTAGCAGGAGGTAATGAAAGACTATTATCTCTGCGCTTGGCAACCTCTTATTGTTTTGCCACCATCATTACTGCATATGCACCGACACTCGAATCCTCTGAGATGTGAAGGATTCGTTCTATGAGGAGTTAGACTCTGTGATCAAGGCATTTCCAATATCCGACTACATTTATATACTCGGTGATTTCAATGCTAGTGTGGGCAAGGACTCGAGTTCATGGCCAGTGTGCCTTGGAAAATACAACATCTGTCGCATGAATGAAAATGGGCACCGGCTACTGGAGCATTGCACCATAAATGACCTATGTATTACAAACTCCTTTTTTAAAACAAAGGAGCAGCATAGGGTCACATGAAAACATCTACTAAAACAGCTAATAAAACATAAAACGGCTAATACTTCTGTTCCAAGGACTGGTGCTTTCATCCATCGAGTATGCCCTGGCCATCCTCACTGTCAGCCCTACACAGACTGGAAGACTTGAAAAGGTACAAAACGAAGCCATGCGCATCATTTTGGGCTGCACGAGAGACACTAGCTGTGTAGCAATGAGATACTCCCTTGACTTCCCGACAATGAATCACAAGATCAAGATCTGGAGAGCTCGTGCATACTTGAAAATAAGTGCAGATGAGCGGCACCCTCTGCATGAAGCTATATTCAGAGAAAAGGGTGACAGGCTAAAGAGGGGGAAATCATGGACAGGTCGGGTTTAAGATGTCGTCAGACAGGTCTGCAGTCTTATCAGTATCAACCCCGGCAAGGAATGGGTACCGGTGCACTTTCTTCTGAATTATCACACTCGACAGATGGTGCAGAGAGCAGAACCCTGCCACTGTCAATGCAGAGGTCAACGCGCTCATCTATGGACACTCAAATAGCCCGAAGAGCTTATCTATACTGATGGATCTGTTGTAAAGCAGCAGAGAAATGCATGGTCATTTACAGCCCGTTCAGCGGGCCGAACCGTTCAAGAATCCAGTAATGCCCACTGTCACAGAATGACGCAAGTTATCTGTACTTTGTCGTAGGAGGTTCCGCATGAACTCGGATCGTCATCAGGTACTTCCCCAGTTATAAATAACCTGGGAAAGTCCAGGTTGTTTCTTCGGGTAGATTGTTCTAGGAGCACCTGGATTCGCGTGACCGAGGTTGCGGAGGACACTTACATTATCTCGTGGAGGGAGAAAATAGATTCTCCAGTGCGGAGAACCCATGTTTCTCGCTGAAGTTGAGACACACCGGGTAGCACTATTTCTTCGTGCGAGTTGAGTAGCACATAGAACGGAATTAGGCAGTGGGCGCTCATTCACTTTTGATCTCTCAGTGTGAGAGGACGCACAGCCAATTTCGGCTTACTGTCAGTAGAAGAGGCAGTTGGCCACCAGACAGTATTAGCAGCTGACTTGTGGTCTGTTCAACGGTTCAGGTAACTACCTATTTAATTAATTTACCGTTGTAATTGAACGTAAAACGCGACCGTACGGCAACTCATTAAATATGCGAATCGATCCTGCAATAGTAATTAGCTGACGATCGATAAGCCGGTTTGGAAGTAGGACATAGTACAGGTGGGTACCGAACTGTTTACAATAACTAATTGTAACTGTGTAGTTTTGCTTACGGCTTAGTGACAAGTCCGTTACAGCGTCAAAGTGTGCTCAATAGTCAAGAATTATATATTGTGAGTAGTTGCATATATTAGATTAGCTATACAATTATAGGGAGCTGTTTACTGTAGTATTTTGTGAACCTAACTTATGTCAGTTAGTATCTGATGTTGGTAGGGCCTCTTGAATAGACAGTTAAGTTGATATTGTGTGGAATTCAGACAGTGATGTGCCTAGTCTATTGGAAACAGAGCACGTACTGCCAAGCCATAGGAAGTGATGTAGCTATTTGTGATAACTAAATAGTGATTTCATTCCTTGGAAATGTGTAATTCTGTGAAGTAGTGATCTTATGCTTGTGCTATATAGATATATACGATATTGTTGTGGCGTATATATTAGGTAATGTAGTGCGATACTTACATGAGCGATTTACCGAACGACGAAGTGGTTCGATGCGATATGCCTCTGCGTTACCGTCGCGATGTGATAATGCGTTCCAGATTCTTCTCTTTACTGTCCTGTTCTTTTCATACTGGCATGAGTACGTGAGTGCTGATGCGATGGATGTATGGAAGGACGCATGGATGTTGAATGAGACACGGGGACAAATGGGATATGAGGATTGTGTGAAAGTATATTAAGTATATGACTGGCAAATCAGGCCAGCCGTGAAGTTCGGTCATGGCCCAAGGCTAATCCGCTTGGGAGGAGACCAGAACTGGAGTGCCACCTTTGAACATGTAGGAGAAAACATGTTTTAACCTGGATGACTTCTGGCCTCTAGATAAGAGTAAACCAAGAAGAGTTTCGCTTCAAGGTGGGAAAGATACCCCACTAGCGAAATGGAAAGCTGTACATATAAGTGTTAATGAGTTATTACTTGATCTAATGTATTAATTAAGATGATAACCATTATTGTATGTACGATGTAAGGGAGGGGTCCAGGTACCTCCTTTCCTTGAGATTTAGTTTCTATGTAAATACTAGAACTATTACAGCTACTCATTCTAGCAACAGCAGACATAAGAATAGTGGTATGAGAGACATATGATCAGACTCGACATTCTCGGAACACAATCTTTCCGACGGGCTGTTCTATGGGCCATCTGACATTGGACTGATACCCATGCTTCAATTCTACCCATATAGAGATGATGCCCTAATTAGATGAAAACTAATTAGTGTTACTGAAGGCTGTTTATTCAGTGATTTGATGCATGTGGGCCAATGTTGGTGCCGAATACTCTCACCTACCGCTCTTCCTTTCAGGTGTTGCCTGTTGATGAACCAGGATGCCTGTTTTCTGAAACCACTACGTCTGTAAGGGCGAGTGACTGTTTACGAACCTACCATGCCTGATTGTGAACCATCATGCTTGATTGTGAACCACGAGGTCTGCTTATGAACCATGATGCAACACTACTTCTGATACGGTTTGTTCCATAACCTGAAGCTTTCATGCCTATATAAATTAATCAACGACTGAACTACAATGGAAAGATGATAATATGCTCGTTCCAGGGAGACTTGGCAAGGTGGGGTAGTGTCATAGCGCTGGGAGCACATCAGTTCCATTGACGTTGTTAACGTCCGCCTAAACGTCGGAAATACCAGGTTGTACTTGTCGGCACTAACACAGGTGCTGTAACTACGTCTGAAGGAGTGCCAGGTCAACACTAGACCCACACCAGTTGGGCGTATTCTTGTTACATTGACTTTACAGGTACACTAGGTTCAGGTCATCACTGATCCATTGAACAATTGCATTGTTGATATCAGACTTAAGTGTGCTACAGATATTGATTGTCAGCAGAGTCAACGAACAGTGACATTATTATGCTTCAGTCACCACTGTGTACTAAACCTGATGATCATGTGGGACTCGACTCCGAGGGAGTCAGGTCAATCTTGACTGTACAGCTGTTTTGACATCATCTGCCAGAGTTTATAGACATTAGTACGAATTTGTTTAACTTGCTGCAGAAACTTTACATTACCCAACCAGGGATAGGCTATTACCATCACCATATTGTTGATCTTTTGCTACAACTATGGATGCCAAGATATGTTTACCTGGGGACACCTCAGAGTAGAGGGTCTCCCAGCCAGGCTGAATTATGAGAACTGTCTTAGTGTCATTAGCCAGTGACTCATAGTGACATTGCTGATTTGAAGTTCATCTAGTCAGCTGTGGTCCGAGTGGTTAACTCCATTGATTGCTGATCCAAGCTCTTGGGACGGTGTGGTCTCCGAGGTTCCAGTCAACGTACTGGGAAGGAGCTGGGTGAGTGCCGGACCGACTGGACGGAACATACACAGCAAATCTGCCTCTCAGCCTGATGAAGAACTATGGACTCATCTCTGATTCTGTCTCTACTCTATCCTCTGTATTGTAAATAGATTGTATTCTATCAGGGTGTTCAATTCCTTCCTGTTTCTTTAGAGTAGAATAAACGTTGTTTATGTTGACAAGTTCTTTTCTACAGTTATTGAGTGTGGTCTCGGACGATGCCTCAGAGTTCATTGTCCCTAAGTAGAGGGTAGATAGTAGAGGTCTAGAATCTGGGAGGGGCTTGTAGACTCATAACACTTAAAGGGGGTCAGTAGCAGAGTTATAGTGTATCTACCTGTCCAGTCCCTGGGGTTAGTATACACGTGAGTGCTAGGGACACCTCGGGGTTTGTGTTCATTCACAACAACCGAGGCGACCCTGCCACACCCACTAAATGACCACGAGCAGCATGACGATGGAGGTGATGGCAGTGACACAGGCTTTCATATGGCTGGAATCACAGCATTATACCAACGTGTGTGTACTAAGTGATTCAATGAGCATGATTCAGAAGGTCGAAGCTGGATCTGTACGTAGACAGTGGACTGAGTCACTGCGGAAGTCTGTTGTCCGTAAAGTCACCTTCATCTTCGTCCCGGGACATGCGGGAGTCGAGGGAAATGAACGAGCTGATAAACTGGCTGGCTCTGCACACCCTGCAGATGGTCAGCCCATGGATCGTACCGATGTTATAAACGTCCTTAAAGATATGTCGAGAACAAAGGATTTTGACTTCAGTGAATCCACATCGATGCCAGGATGAAAGACTTGGAAGTAAGAATTGGCACGACCAGACACGAGAGGTACATCGGGAAAACGAGGGGCCTCGTCAACCAACACAGAACTGGCATTATTAGCCACCGAACACTGGTGCATATGCTGGGGGGGGGGGGGGGAATGATCTTAGCACCTATGGACCTGCCCCGAGTGCAATGAAGATAGTCCAACTGATAAATGATAACTGATAACTGAAAACATCCAAGATTCGGCTATTGGCATTAGCTGGACGTCATTATCACACCAAGACATCTGAACCATACATCGAAGTTACCACGGAGATGACTGTGATACGGATCATTCTTTGGTTATTGCAAGGGATAGACTGAGACCAAAGAGAATCTACACAGCTAAACACAAATCTAGTCCCATGATTAATATTAACACTCACAATCCTGAAAAGTGCATTAAGTTTCAAAAGCAACTTGGAGACGCTTTCACTGATACACTAGAAAATTGTACAGTAAATGAAAAGTGGGGTCAACTTAAGGAAACTCTGTATAAACTGCCGTAGGGGTTTACGGCACTGTGGATCAAAAGAGGCAGGACTGGTTTGCGGCAAACAGCCAGACACTGCAGCCCTTGATTGATAAGAAGAATATAGCTCTCTTAAGAAACAAGGAAAGAATAACGCGAAGCACTCTGAGTGAGCTGAAGCAAGCTAGGAAGGATGTGCAAAAGGCTGCCAGGCAGTGTGCAAATGACGATTGGATCAAGTTATGTGAGTCCCTTCAAAATGCAAGTGATAAGGGAAACATCAGAAGCATGTATGAAGGGATAAAGAAAGCATGTGGTCCAATGATCAAAAGAAGTGCACCATTGAAAACATTGACTGGAGAAATCATCACTGATAAGAAACAGCAGATGGATAGATGGGTAGAGCACTATTTGGAACTTTACTCAAGTGAGACCAAACTAGCGAATGATGCCCTCAATACTATAGAGGCCCTACCAACTCTTGACAACCTGGCCACACTTCCCACCATAATAGAAGTAAAGTGTGCTATAAATGAACTTGCATCTGGCAAGGCTCAGGTACGGATGGGATTCCAATAGAGGTTATCAGGAATGGGCAAGACACACTCACTCTACAGATCCACCAGCTAATAGAGCTATGCTGGCGAGATGGGCAAGTCCCACAGGATTTCAAAGATTTAAGCATCATAACACTGTACAAGAACAAGGACGATCGGAGCGACTGCAACAATTATAGGGGTATCTCACTTTCTGTGTATTGCTGGAAAGTATTTGCTAGAATTGTTCTGCGCAGACTTCAAGTCTGGGAGATCAAGTATACCCCGAATCACAGAGTGATTTTCTACAGAACCTGCCTACCATTGATATGATATTCTCATTGCGACAAATGCAAGAAAAATGCTGTGAACAGATTCAACCACTTTTATTGCCTTCATCGACCCCACAAAGGCATTTGATTTGGTCAGTCGTGAGGGTCTGTTCAAGGCACTAAAGAAGATTGGCTACCCACCAACTCTTCTGTCCATTGTGGAATCGTTCCAAACAGGCATGTAGGGTATAGTCAAGTTTGATGGTGCACTTTCAGAAGAGTTTGAAATCAAGAGTGGAGTTAAGCAAGGTTGTGTACTAGCGCCAAACCTCTTTTTAATATACTTTTCACTTCTACTGAAAAATGCCTTTCGTGATCAGGATGGTGGTATATACATTCACTTACGCTCAGATGGTGGCCTCTACAATGCTCAGAGATTGAAGGCCAAGACCAAAATTAGGAGTGTACTGATCAGAGAGTTGCTTTTTTTGCAGATGATGCTGCAGTTACGACACACTCTAAGGAAGAATTACAATATCTACTATCTGCATTCTACACACTCTAAGGAAGAATTACAATATCTACTATCTGCATTCTCCAATGCTTGTTCAGAATTTGTTTAAACAATTAGCAAAAAGAAGACACAGATTATGTCACAAGGTGCACATGGGGTGCCATAAATCTTTATTGACGACGCCGAACTAGACAAAGTAGACCATTTTACATATCTAGGATCAGTGGTATATAGCAAATTATCCCTAGATCAGGAAATCAACATCCGGATTGGTAAGACAGCAACAACAATGAACAGGTTAAGAAAAAGAGTATTGGAGAACAGGACGCTTACTGCCAAACCAAAAGTTCTTGTCTATCAAGCCTGTGTCCTTAGTACTCTTCTTTATGGCCGTGAAACCTGGACAACTTACACAAAGAGAAACGTTTAAACAGCTTTCATATGCGGTGTCTGCGAAGAATACTTGGTATTAAGTGGTGTGACATGTTAGATAGTTGACAGAGGACCTATTTAGTAGTGTTCTCTGGAGATATATCTTGAATAATAAATATAAATATTGAGCACAACCAACTACTGGCAACGCCGATCGCATTCCGGCACGAACCTAAGGCCTATTCACGTCATGGAAGCACTATACTCGAGTTTCGCCCTCGTTTGCGCTCGTCAGTAGTGCATATCCCTGACCGGATCCGGAAACAAGCCCCGGATCACGCGTGTGAAGCGGGTGTGTAACCACGCAGCACACACTGGACACGCCAAATTATCACACCGGAATACCACAACGCTACCCATCGTAGGCTATGCTCAAGATTGCCCAATCACCGCGACTGACGTCCGTCAATCGATGTGGACCCGAACGATCAGGACTTCTCACTGGCAAGGAACACCAGGCCTCCTAAATCCAGTGAGCAACGATAAAATTGATTATTTGGTTGTTTCGGGATTTGAAATTTAAATATTGAGCACAACCCACTACTGGCAACGCCGATCGCATTCCGGCACGAACCTAAGGCCTATCCACGTCATAGAAGCACTATACTCGAGTTTCGCCCTCGTTTGAGCTCGTCAGTAGTGCATATCCCTGACCGGATCCGGAAACAAGCCCCGGATCACGCGTGTGAAGCGGGTGTGTAACCACGCAGCACACACTGGACACGCCAAATTATCACACCGGAATACCACAACGCTACCCATCGTAGGCTATGCTCAAGATTGCCCAATCGCCGCGACTGCAATATGCAATATGTATTAAACTAATGGCATTTATTCCATTAGCAGACCAAACATCAATTCCAATGGTTGTCATGTTGGTGCATGAATGTGCTATCCCATACCCACTCACTCAGTCGCGGCGATTGGGCAATCTTGAGCATAGCCTACGATGGGTAGCGTTGTGGTATTCCGGTGTGATAATTTGGCGTGTCCAGTGTGTGCTGCGTGGTTACACACCCGCTTCACACGCGTGATCCGGGGCTTGTTTCCGGATCCGGTCAGGGATATGCACTACTGACGAGCTCAAACGAGGGTGAAACTCGAGTATAGTGCTTCCATGACGTGGATAGGCCTTAGGTTCGTGCCGGAATGCGATCGGCGTTGCCAGTAGTGGGTTGTGCTCAATATTTAAATTTCAAATCCCGAAACAACCAAATAATCGAATAATAAATAGACAAGATAAAGGATATGATTTTACACGTTTTTGTCTAGAGGTCTCTCAAATGAGATAGATAATCATTCCCGCCTAGCCCTTTTGGAGAACCATGTTCCTTTGGCTCTGAACCCCCACTGTGAGACTACCAAGTATCTACACAGAAATTTATAAAAGAAGAAAAAGTTTCCCTCAAGGCCAAAAGAAGATCTGGACTATTCGCCCCTGTACAACTGAGGATCCAATTCACTCATCATAGTGTTGTCAGTGTGCTGTTCGTCCGTCACATTAGATCTTCCCTTATTTATTTTGTGTCAGTGTGACCTATATCAGTTGTCCAATTATACCCTAGGACTTTAGGATTCAATATTAGTAGACAAACTCAACAATAACTGTACATAACATCTGTTGAACAAGACATCTACATGACAGGTTCTTGACAAGAGTGGGACATACATTTACAAGGAATTGTTTACACCACAATTGTACAAGACATACATCATGAGAGATACTTGACAACATCTATACAAGACTTTTCACAATATCTGTCACCAACCACAGTAACGTAAGACATTCACCAGGTACAATACTTGACAGCAACTGTACAAGACATTCACATGGGCCATGTACTTAAAACATTGGTTCATTAATACACTTTATTGAGCTGTCGGTGGGTCGAGTGAAGACCAATGGTTCATCTTTGTGCCATATCTGCACTTCAATAAATACATGCATAATGTACAAAATATGCAGAACATGCATGCAGATAAACATGATAAAACAACTCCTAAGTACTCCACCAACCGATCAATAAACTCTCCTCCTCCTCTCCAATCCCTAACTACACCACTGATTCCTGTATCTATCATCACTTCCTGTCTCTTGGGAATTTTATAAAATCCTATCATGGGAAACTTAAGGGAGGAACTACTGTTCTGGATCATTTGCATCCTGTTATCATCAGCAATTGATGGTGGGAAAGCTCCAGGTAGCAGACATCCTATAATAAGTTCCATGGCAGATTATTTCCTCTTGAGAACAGAATTTGGGATAATGATGTTATACTGAATCTCACTGTTGACCAGACTGTCTGTGAATGCTGTCACTGGGGTACTTCAAATGATTGAGGATAGCACACTCCTGACATTGGGAGAAGTATACTCGGTACATGTAGAACATGACTTGTCGAAGAGACCCAGAGATCTGAACACAATCCAATATATTGCAGCATCTCACTTAGCCAGTCTAACTTCACCTACTTTCAAGTCTCATTCAACAATCACTGTGTGAGCACCAGGCTGGTTATTCTCCAAGTTAAGTCTCAGATGAACAATCACTGCAAGTTACTTCACCAGATTTCGTTGAATGTAGTTAATACCAACAGACTTGATTTTAATTTCTCAGATGACACTGATATAATTCATGATCACTATACTCTATAACAATAATGGAATTCTTCAGAACTGTTTTTCTCCCATTGACATTCAGCTGTTAGAGAGCTGAGGTAAAATTCTCCAGGAAATTCCTGTGTTTTGGGTTCTAGGAGAATGAATAAGTGGTCCATTGGGGCACAGGATTACTTTCTATGAACCCGACCGAGACAAACTGTAGACAGGGGTCTTCTTTATTAAAGCATGGTTCACTGTGCACCAAGACAGGTTCATCAATGTCGACCATTCCTGCTTTCTGTTTAAAAACAGTAGTGTTCAGTTGACTTGGGCCAAAGGTTGTCATGAAAATAAAAGCTGGCAATTCAGCCTGTGTTCATCTGTGAATATCCCTGGATTACACTTATAGGGAGTTAGTTCTGGGTCTGAGACTTCTGGTTAGTTGTCCTAGAGATAATATGAAGGCCTCTCCACCATCCTCTGTTCTCTGTTGATATACAAAATGGTACAACATCTCTTTACATATGTTAAAAGAAAATGTTATCATACATCAACATACACAGATGGAAATGGGGAGGTGAGGGAGGGTGTTGACCAAACACACCTCTCGTGATTTGATGATGGAGTGTATTCCACTTGATGGACTGTGGGTGATATGTTTTCATTATTCACCTCTGTTTGTGGTAATCCCAAGCCTATATGTTGAGACAGGGTAGCTTAACACAATTACAAGCATTTTATATGTGTAAGTTTTTACAATGTTTAAACCACAGTAGACATGAGCACAATGAGGAACAGACACAGTAAAGCAAGCACTATAAGGCGAGCAGCATGAGCAAGCATTGTGACATAGCAACATGAGACAGGCATTGTGAATCAGCACATGAACGGGCATGGTGAGGCAGAATGGAAAATAGGCATTTACAACTGCAATATGCAATATGTATTAAACTAATGGCATTTATTCCATTAGCAGACCAAACATCAATTCCAATGGTTGTCATGTTGGTGCATGAATGTCCTATCCCATACCCACTCACTCAGCAATGCCAGACCTCACCCCTTTCAGACAGATTTGGCTCACAAGTACATCATCATCATCATGTGTTCTTTCCCCACTGAGTAATGTCCATATCTACACAGGGTTTGCGAATTTGCATTGAGCGTAATTTACAATCATCAAGCATACGCAACCAGTCACAACAGGAGAATGATATGCACTTGGAGTATTACAGCGTGGAAGACCTGACAGGTTGAAGAAGCAGTGTTCAGAATACTTGCACACAGAAGTTCTGTTTTCACCTTCACATTTTCTTCATAAAATACTCTTATATTCTTCTCTTTCGTTCACTAGGCATAACCACAACATTAAAGTATGTTTTAACGTGGTACCTGTTGTCCAGAGAACAATATTTTACGGAATATTTAAGGGCATTTTTGGGGTCCCCACATCACATATAGCGACTGCTCCTGATGGAATCCCGGCTCAACTATTAGATGTTCAAATTTGGCCTAGTGGAGAGCGTGGGCTGCCACTTATTAGCCAATGAAAAGGCGAGCGTACACCGCTGCCCTACCCCACCGCGTTCCAGAACCTTCGATTCTATAATTAACCCTACTATCTGGATGGTCTCCGTTCAAGATTAAAAGTAATATTATGGATGTGTTGGACTGGGAATGTGGATGCCTGATCCATTATGTCACAAGTGGCAAGACAAAATCACAAATACTGAAGTACTGGAAAGATCAGGTTGTGTGACGGTTATTTCCATACTCAGTCTTCGTAGACTTAGATGGATAGGACACGTTAGGAGGATGGATGATGGTAGAATATCAAAGGACATCTTTTTTGGTATATTACAGATGGGTAAGAGATCTCAGGTTCGGCCTCTACTACGATACAAAGATGTGTGAAAGCGGGGCATGATTGATACATACATTGATAATGCACATTGGGAGCTAGTCGCCGCTGAACGTGTTGTATGGATTGCAAATATCAGAAATGAAACAAAGACAAAGGAGAAAATTATTGCAGATAAGTCACACACCGAGCGTGTGAGATGTAAGATGGTGCATGATGGTGGAAATGACCATGTGTTCACATGCACCCACTGTGGACGAACATTTACAGCGCGAATTGGCCTTACTACCGCCATGGGTAGTAGTTATTATGCCTTTTTTAAGACGGCAAAATGCCAATGAAATGAAATGTTTATGAAAGGGCATCGCTGTGTGCATGTTAATGTCCAATTCTAATATTTTCAAGACATCTCCCATGAGATGTTATTATTGTTCCGAGATGGTTGCACCGATTGTCATGGTTAAGCATATTCCCATTGACCCGTAATCGGAGAGGAGCTGCTGGCCGAGTGGCTAAGAACGCTGGGTTCTCCTACGGGAGACCCAAGTTCGAATCCTCGGCAGGGTGTGGATTTTTTTCTGTCGGTTGCAAAAAGAAGATTGTAATCTGCAAAGAGACTGCACTAGCCAGGTGACCTTAATTCCCCAGGCTCAAGACCTCTCTGCCTTACACTGCAAGATACTATAGGCAGTAGATGACAGATTACAGGGAAATATCTTGAAGAGATTAGAACACTAATCGCCATGGCGAAGGTAGCCTTTTGCAAGATGGAAAACATACTGACCAATAAAATGATGTCATTTACAACGAGAAAAAGAGTGTTGAGGTGCTACATAGATCCTGTGCTTTTGTACGAATATGAAGCGTGGACAATGAGCAAACAGGCTGAAAAACATTTGATGACTGTGGGAATGTGGCTTCTGAGGAAAATGCAAAGAATACCATGGACGGACAGAAAAACCAATGACCATGTCCTACAAGAAACAAATGAAAATCGTAAACTGATTAGATAAATTAGACGTAAGACAGTCATCATTTTTGGTCACATTATGAGAAGAAATAAATTGGAGAACTTGGTGATAACTGGCAAGATTGAGGGGAAAAGATCGAGAGGAAGGCAGAGAAGTAAATACCTGGATGGCTTGACCATGTGGCATGGCCGAGACAGGAACACTGATCTGATCCACGACTCTGGTGATCGAGTGAGATGTTGATGCATGACCGCCCACGCTTACCGGCATGGCATATGATGATGATGCTGATTATGATGATAATGATGATGATGATGATGATGATGATGATGATGATGATGATGATGATAGATGGCATTGTCCCGTATATTACATTGTGATATTTCTTTCTTCTTAAATTGATTACACCCTGCTAATTGCCAGCACTACGGACTCCTTCCAGTTAAACAAGCCGTTTAGCCCTAGATCTTTTTTTTTTTTTAAAGTTCATGTCAGTCTAACCGTAATTTCGCTAAACAAACACATATGACGATTCATTCATTTTGGCCGCTATCTCACGTTCACTAACAGTGCTATGCAGTTCCACTAAAACATATTTATGAAGTCCCATGCCCGAAAAGAAAAGTACTTAACGGTGAGCTGCTTCTTTACTCAGTGCCTTTCCATCACAGACAATTTCCATAAAATTCTAAAGACAATGCAATGCTGATTTCACGAAAATGGATCGACCCCATATTTGTATTTACAGCTGAAAGGAACCTTGCTATTACAACTCGATGGACACATTTTAAATTAAATAGTCTACTGTAATTTTCCTGATACACAACTTAACTAATTTTCTCTCAGAAGCAGTGTATAGGCCGTCTCCGTGGCTAATGAGTTACTGAGGCGATTTTTCAGCCGGTTAACTGCGTTCGAAACACAGCTGCAACCGATTTAGCAGCAGACTGTGGTCGCTCTGGGTTTTAACGAATTAGTATGAGAACCGGTCATTCAGAAATCAATGGCAAACTACTGAATGTAAACTTGCCAAAACATCAATCACAGAAGTAAAATGCTGGTGTTGACAGCAATGTCCTGTAAAAAGGACATGCAAAAACAAACAAAAAAGCAGTGTACATAAATATAAACTTATAGGATTCTTGTTTACGTCTTGGGGCGTACTGGTGTCAGAGTCTTACTACTGGCTCCGTCTAGCCCACTGGACTATGGCAGGTATATTATAACATCTACGACACATCTACTAATGACACATGAATGCAATCGGAAACTGGCAGGAGCTATCTCCTGAACAATCATTTATTACAATATATTACAAGCTGACATCATGATCGCAGTTCACGCTCTAACAATCGTTCACCACCAACAGCCACGCGCTAGCTCACAATGGCGATCTTTACACTGTCGCCCGCATGATCATTCACAATCAAACTTCACATCATCCCGCACATATCACAGTTAGTACATTCCTCGAATATCAATACACAACGTTCATCTCCATATATCCGTCACAACCCCTATCGTTCTATCGTTCTAGCGTTCTCTAGATCTCCACACGTCCGTCCCTATTCGCTGCCTCACACACACTGCCTCTCTCCTCGTTGACCTTCCCACATCACGTGGCTCTGTTCACGGGCTTCTTGCCTGACCGTCCACTAGCCAAGCCGTGGTGTCTCTTACTGCCCTTTACCTCAGCTATGCTTACACTGACTCTCGCTTACATACCGGCACTTACATTCTTCCGTACATATAAGACCTTGACACACACCCCCTCCCCCCCAACGAATGTGGCACTTTCTCTTGGAAATGTGACACATTCTGGTGTTGTCACTTTTGGTTCATCTTTCTAACCTTGTCAGGGGATTATATGATAAGTACGCGCTTGCGTCCCTTTTTGCTCTGATCTTTATCGAGATTAAATTCAAATATTGTTCTCTCTTTTTCAGTATTGAGGTTTCTCTCAAGGTTTTGTCGTGGTCTGACAAATGTTATGGTTGGGTTTACTTGTCATACCTCGTTATATTATTCAACCCGCACTCCGTGACATCACATCCTGTTCATATTTCTCAATCGATTGTCTGTGCATTATCATCTCATAGTTATTGTGGATATGCTGGTTTAAGGATTCTCCATTGGTTTACGTCTCGAATAAGGCTACAACTTCCTCTTACAGCATTCTTAATTTTTTTTTCTCTCTATTCAGACGTGGTTTCCCTCGTCTATAGTTAATGCACACTATTCGATTCTTTATGAGCACGCTATGTCAATGTTGTGGTCATGGTTCGAATATACTTCATGTATGTTATAGTCCCCCTTACCTCATCTTATGTCGGACCGTGAGTTGTTTCCCTTTTTGAGCACACCTCGTTTACTGTTATGGAGAGTTATGAATCTCTTTGGTTGGCATCACCCTGATGGTATGTTCTTTCTTGTTACCATCTTATGATGTTAATTCTATCTCACTATGGCTAAGCGTCATTCGTCGGGCTATCCAGCATACGCGAAGGCAAGTTTGTTAACACTCGCGCATTGGGATTGCCAGGCGTTGATTCTCAGCATAACCAGTTATTCTATTCGCCACTATACTTACGCTCATATGTACATATTACATTATAACAATACAAAGTATTATAATAATAAAATTAGACATTGGATGTTATACAGTTAATACATATACAATAAAATATACATTGTCGATGTCTTTATGCACGTAAAGGAAATTGTTCCTGTCCTGTGAAAGTTCTGCACACGGAATTACATTAACAGTGTTCGTTTCCGTGCTGGAATATTTGGCTTGTATTCTTTCTGATACAATTGTTGACATCTGTATATCCTGATGTTGTCTTTCCTTTTGTATAGTGATTCACATTTTCCATCCAGTTTGCACAATTTGTAAGTCTGTTTTGTAAAACTACTGGAATTCACACGTATAATGTAAAATTGCTGGAATTCACACGTATAAAATACGAATTAAGTTCAGTGGCCTTAATTTTGAGTGTGGCCATGGTGCGTCTGTCTGTGACTGTCTTTGCCATAGTTTGCAGGTTGGCATCCGGTTCATTAAACTGATCATCGGAAATGAATGTCTGTACTTGTAAAGCTGTCGTCGTTGTTCGTCGATTTCAACAGGTGAATTCTGTAGATACTCGTTTGAAACAAAGTCAATATGGGTATATCTTACTATTTGATACCTGAAATCACATGTTGAGTCTTACTGTTATGCTGGTGACACATTTCACGATGAAGGACCTTTCATGTTGGTCTATACAATGAAGTGTGCTAGTATCATAGCGCTGGAGTCGTACAGCAGACAAGGCAACTCTGGAGTTACTGGATCTAAGGATATAAAGTGGGTTACGGTTAAATTTTCCGAAGGGTGGGGATTTTCAATTTTCATGTTGCGATCATTTTGAGTGCTATCTCCAAACCTGCACTCGTACATGTGTGTATACATTCAATAGTTCAAACAATAATAATACACCATGTATAGTTTTGAAATGTAATCGTGCATGTTTGTATGCTTCTCTGCAATTTGTGTATATTTTCCAAAATATGTAAGGTAATTTGTTGCTGATTTTTGTCAGTAATTCCACCGACTGGAGATTTACATTGTTCAGCATAAGTATGTGTCTGAGTTGATTTGACATAGTGTTTAGCAGTGGTAACACCAAACTTTGGTTCAACAGTAATGATATAAGTAACAAAGTTTGCTGGTTTGTCATGAGTAATATCATCTGTGTTGCGTCATGATAATGTGGAAATAAAACTGTCTGTAAAGACATTTGTTTTATATTTACAATGAGTAGTGCAAGTATAACCATCCACTGTGTGCACTTGGTTATGTGTGTAGTTAACAGGGAGTACAGGAGGTATAGTATATACCATGATGATTTGTGATCTTCCCTCACTGTTGTGAACTGTTTGTTTTCTGCACCTTTTTCTTTGTGATGATACACACCAGTTTCTGTTTCTGCTTGTTGTAAGATGGTATGGTGTGGTACTTTGCTCTGTTCATCATGTTGTTGTATGATGAGTGGTGTAGTTAAGGCAGTGCTTGTTGTGGTGTTAACCTTTTTCCCTGTGTGAGTTTTGGACTCTGTGTAGTCTGTCACATTTAATACATTTCCAATTAATAAATCACAACATGGATTGTCTAATAAAGCACAAGTTACTCTGCCTGATAGGAAAGGTGATTTTATATTGGCCCATGCCATAGGATATTTCTCTAATGTCCCTGAAACAGTTCTGCAATAGATGTACTCATCTAGGTAGTCTTTAGGGTCAGCTAGGGTCTTTCGAAGACCAATAAGACAGGACCCTGTGTCGCGTACACATGTGCATATTGTGTCATTGATGTAACCTTCATGGAACGTTAGTTTTCCTAACGACAGTCTTGAGGTTTTGTTAATTTCCTCACTTTCTTGTTGAGTATTGACCCCTTTACATAAAGAATGAGGCTGAGTGATGTTGACAACATTATTAAAATATGGTACAAAGTCTGATGGATAAAACTCAGTTTGTTCTGACTTTGCAGTGTTTGGTCTTGTCTTCGTCTCTGTGATGTTCACTTTTTCTAAGTTCTTTGCTGAACTGTGTGTTGTAATGTTTATGGCTGCATTTGCTTTTGCTATCTGTATTCTTTTTACACCTTCACATTCAAAACGTCTGTGGCCATAAGCAAGGCAAAAATGACATTTTGTTCTATATTTCTTATGATTTACCTTCCCCAGTTTTTGTGCTATAATAGTATTTAGGTATTCTGGATAAGTGGGATTCTTATCGCATATTCCATTCTCTGTATGTGGAGTGCTGCAATGTTTGCACTGTACTGGTTTTGTTTTCTGTGGTTTGTTTTGACAATCTGTGACTGCAGATGTTGTTGCTTTCACAGTACTTTTCTGTGGAGTGTTCTTAACCAGGTTTATACTTTGGGTGTAATATTCGCGGCATTTTTCTAGTAAGTTTTTGATAGGTTCTGTTTTGTGTTCTTCTAAATACTTTCCGCATTCGGATGATAGTGTTGCTTTTAGTTTCTCTATTAGCAAGAAATTTATTACTCCTTGATTGTTGTCTGAATGCTTAATTATCAACATTAGTTTTCTGAAAGATTCTTCTAATTCACTTATATACTGGGTGAATGACTTGTCTGTGGATGGTTTCAACTTTTGTACTTCTACTTTTAGAGTCTCGAAAGAGGTTACATAGTGTTTTAATATGTTTGTTTTACAATATTCATAGTCTATCCTTGACATATCTGGTATGATCTCATGTAGTTTTTCTATTTTTATTGGTACGTACATGTTGTACCATGCATACCACGAATCTTTTTGGATTTTGTAGTCTCGCATTTTCTTTTCAAATTTCTGTAGCCAATCACGTATTAAATCCGGTTTTCTATTACAATTTGCTTTGTCCTGTGCCTGTGTACTCTGGAAATAATCATGCAAATTTCTGTGATGTTTTGTACCCCAGCAAAATGAATCACCTGAGCTGTCTTCACTACTTGACATTTTCTGTTACTTGATATTTAACTCTACCAATGATGATGTTTACACAAGAAAATCAAAGAATGCAGATTTGGGTACTTAGCAATCAAAATTAATCAACTTATCTTTATCTGCTGACTACTCGAACGCTTGATGTACAGGAACGTGATTCTCGTGCTAGTTACCGTCGACCTGTTCTGGTTACGTCGGTCGCTTTGTAGAATTGAAACCTGCTGTGGAAAGAAATGATGTTATTTTCGTTCTGACTTTATTAACACATCTTTACTTTACAATTTCTAATATATTATGGAATAGGTCTTCTTCTTCTTCTTTTGTGCGTTCTTTTATGCCATTTGCATGGGACTGTGGTTCATGTGTACTTCTGACACCATCATACCTGTCAGAGTCTTACTACTGGCTCCGTCTAGCCCACTGGACTATGGCAGGTATATTATAACATCTACGACACATCTACTAATGACACATGAATGCAATCGGAAACTGGCAGGAGCTATCTCCTGAACAATCATTTATTACAATATATTACAAGCTGACATCATGATCGCAGTTCACGCTCTAACAATCGTTCACCACCAACAGCCACGCGCTAGCTCACAATGGCGATCTTTACACTGTCGCCCGCATGATCATTCACAATCAAACTTCACATCATCCCGCACATATCACAGTTAGTACATTCCTCGAATATCAATACACAACGTTCATCTCCATATATCCGTCACAACCCCTATCGTTCTATCGTTCTAGCGTTCTCTAGATCTCCACACGTCCGTCCCTATTCGCTGCCTCACACACACTGCCTCTCTCCTCGTTGACCTTCCCACATCACGTGGCTCTGTTCACGGGCTTCTTGCCTGACCGTCCACTAGCCAAGCCGTGGTGTCACTTACTGCCCTTTACCTCAGCTATGCTTACACTGACTCTCGCTTACATACCGGCACTTACATTCTTCCGTACATATAAGACCTTGACAACTGGTTATAGAGTGCTAGTCTTAGATTCCTATATATCGATCGGCACTCGATGGGCAATGTTGTCAACATCATGCTTGCCGATTCCAGAACATTTCCTGGTACCCCGTTTAGGTTGGGTTATGCCGAGAGTACTGATCAATTAAACAACACAACTCTCCGCAACCACGGCGATTTGAACACATGCTCACTGGGCCCTAATACAAATTCATAGATGTAAAGGGCTACTGTGGAAGTCGGGCGAGCCATGGATCAGGCAGACATTCTGAATGCTCTACCAGAAGTCAGTCGTTTACGAGAACCAAACGATGACCGTGAATGTACAACCATGGTCAGGCTGCGAGAACAGCAAGTTAAAAGAGGTATGGTCAAACAAGAACACTACGCCAAAGAAGGTAATAAACCAACACAGAACTGGTGTCGTGAGCCGCTACACGCTTCGAGATTTGCTGAAAAAGGGGGGGGGGGGGATCCGAGCACTTATGGACTGAATGGTTCGATGTGCAATGAAGATGATCTGTCGACTAACTAACTAACTAGAGCTGCCTGCCGAAAACGTCACACAAAGCACACACAACATAGCCCCAGTGACGCCCACAGAAGTCTCCGAGAAAAATACACCCTTAAACTGAAATACGTAGCCCGGAATCAAACCTACAACCTTCGGAGCGCGAGGCAGACGGCTTGTCTACTTCGCCACGGAGACTGCCTACTGTACTTCTTTGCTACTACAATTCGCGTTTTTCCCAATGTTGAAAAGACGGGACGTCGGGATAACCGAAGCGCAGCTGGAATTGGTAGCATTTAGTGCGATAATTGTTATTCACACCCCCCCCCCCCCCCCCCCCTGAAAGAACTTCAAGTACTTAGGAAGTATAATATCTTCAAATAGCAAATCAGAAGATAAGGCTGAAAATAGATGCAATAAGGCAAACCAACTGATTGGACAAATGGTACCAATACTACAGAACAAACACGCATCAATAGTTACTAAGAAAGCATTCTACAACATAATCTTCCTACCAACGCTATTATACCAATGCCAAACCAAGACCATGAGAGAAAAAGAGAAAAGAAAAATCACAACGGAAATGAGATTCTTGAGAGGTATACTCAATGTATCAGGAAGAGAGAACATCATAAATGAAGACATCAGGGCTAAAGTGGGGGTTATAGAAGCGCTAGGTTTCATGAGAAAACAGCAAGTTAAATGATTTGGCCATATAACTAGATCGCCAACTAGCAGTATACGACAACAAGCAATGATCTACAAACCAAATGGAAACAGAAGACGAGGCCGACCACGCAAACGAAGAACAGAGGGAATTGAAGCATTTATCGGAATCTCAATACATAAAACACAACGAATAAAAATTTTATTTTAAATTCTTTTTTTTTGGGTTTAATTTTGCATTTATTTTGCAGGAGGTTGCAATCAACCCCAAACCCAGGTTGATTTGCAAGACAAGTTTACGTTCAGCAGTTTGCCATTGCCGTCTGAAAGAGAAGTCAAAGTTGACATCCAACGGGGAACGGTTGATTCCAGTACACCGCTGTCAACATGCCGGAAGATTAAGCGCAAGCGTATTAAGCCCCGCCGACTTCTTTTGTTACATTATAATACACAAAATATGAGCAATTATAGATCACCGCACTTAACAAAAAAAGACGTATTATCTTGACACCAATGTTGGTTTCATTTAACTGACAGGCTGGCTGACTGACTGACTGACTGACTGACTGACTGGCATACACGCCATATTCACAGACGATAGTTGTTGCATTGTTCTTCGAAAAGGCATAATACCGCTCCATAGCACAAAGCCTAGGCTGAATTAGAGACCATGTGTTGCCCATGCAGTATGATCCCTTTCTCGGCCTGCCTAGTTTCCTCCAGAGGACAGGTTAAACCGATACATCTGGGCCAAGACAAGCTGCAGAAGCTGCCGGATTAGTAAAGCAATTATTTACCTGTAAGCCTGTCGGAGCTTTAATCATAGAACAGTTGCCAACCATGGCTTAGGACCTGGTCTGCCCTTCCACAACATTTAGTCTTTAGGTTGCATTTCCTCGCACCACGATAAGGCGTATACCCTCCCAGTTGCGCTTCTTCACCCGACGCCTTTGGCATAATGTTGAATGCCGGGTCTGGTGAGCGCCACCCAGAATTCGGCGCTAACAGAAAGCAGATAGTACCATCAACTTGTTTGACCAGTTAGCAGGTAGTGACCACAGACCAATCAAGCTTTTTATGAATATAGAGTATGTTCCACAAGAGCAAAAGCCTTTGCTTCGTTGGAATTACAAACGAGCGGATTGGGACAGCTTTGCAATACTAACAGACAAATATTGTGAAAACATAAATACACGACATGGCAACACGAAACAAATGGTGGAAAGTTTAAACAAAGCAATAATAGAGGCGGCCACTGAGTCCATTCCAAGAGGAGCGAGGAAAAATTACAAACCATACTGGGCTGAAGAACTACAAATTTTGGAGGACAAAGGTGAAGATGCCAGGAAGACAGCAGAGAGAGAGAGAGAGAGAGAGAGAGAGAGAGAGAGAGAGAGAGAGAGAGAGAGAGAGAGAGAGAGAGAGAGAGAGAGAGAGAGAACAAACAACTGAAGCGAACATCTCTTTCAAAGCCATCTCAGCAAAATATAAAAGAACAGTAAATCAAACAACAAGAGATTGTTGGAGGGGGAAAAACAGAAAACCTGAACTTTGACTGCGATGGAAACAAACTATGGAAAATAGTGAACTCCATGAACAATGAAGGACCCAGAAACACACAAATACCACTTAAACAAGGAAATGCCTTGCTTACAGGAAAAATGCTGAAAATGTACTAATGGAACACTATGCTAGTGCAAACCACATTTATATTACAACCGAACTGAAGAAAGCAATCAAAGATAAGCAGACACATCATAGTAATACAAGACAGCAGCAGAATATATGATGACAAATCTTAAAATGGAAGAAATGGAACAGGCAATGAATACCCTAAACAAAAAAGAAGAAATCACAAAGAAAGGATGGAATCACAAATGAAATGATAATGGGACTAGGCACTAAAGCAAAACAGAAAATACTAGCAGTCATAAATTACAGCTGGAAGAGAGGAATAGTCCCACAGGCATGGAATGAAGCTATACTAATACCAGTCACAAAGAAAGGAAGAAACCTGGAAGAACCAAATGGCTATCGACCTATCAGTCTACTTAGCTGTGTAGGAAAATTAATGGAACGAATCATCAATGGCAGGCTAACATGGCATCTGGAAGAAAACCAACTCTTAACACCACACCATGCAGGATTCAGAAAGTACAGATGCGCTTAAGATCAAATAACCTATATAGCTCAGTAAATAGAGAATGCTTTCCAAGAGAAAAAGCACACACTAGCGGTCTGGGTAGTTTTAGAAAAAGCATTTGATAAAGTATGGAAGGAAGCACTGAAAGTAAAACTGCAAAAAATGCATGTTTATGGGAAAATGTACAAATAGATCAGCCACTACCTTGAGAACAGAACTGCGAGAACAAAAGTACAAGGACACAACCAGCAAACTAGTTTGTCAACAGATCGAACTTTTAGTCCATAAGTGCTCACATCCCCTCCCCAGGATCACCCCAGTGGTGTAGCGACTGTCTATCTATCTATCTATCTATCTATCTATCTATCTATCTATCTATCTATCTATCTATCTATCTATCCATCCATCCATCCATCCATCCATCCATCCATCTATCCATCCATCCATCCATCCATCCATCTATCCATCCATCCATCTATCTATCTATCTATCTATCTATCTATCTATCTATCTATCTATCTATCTATCTATCTATCTATCTATCTATCTATCTATCTAATCTAACGTGTCTGTCTGTCTGCCTGCCTGTCTGCCTGTCTGTCTGTCTGTCTGTCTGTCTGTCTGTCTGTCTGTCTGTCTGTCTGAAATCATATATAACAATCGATATTTCTCTTGGTCTCTGCTGTCTGAGTCTATGCAGGTGAATGAGTCTTTGTGGTATTATACAGAAGAAAGGGGAAAACTGACTAACCATTCTTACATATTACGTAATCAACAGACTCTTTTTCAGTTTAGTTTTCTGGTCAGAACAAGTTTTTCGCTACTGCTTTATCGTGACCCTACATCCGGGCTGTTATTTTACTGCTTGGGAAACTGCTTGATTCGTCTTATAATAAATCTTTACGTTGGGTTACAACAGTAATAGTTGACATCGCATTACTACTCAGCCGATTCATATCCACCTCCCTTCACCTGTAAAGTTAAGAACGCCAGCTTCACCGGTATTTACTTCACAGCACGTGGGCTTCGCCTCTGACCTTTATTAACACTAAAGTGGGCCAGGGAGATTATTGTTATCACTGGAACGATTTTTGTAAACAGCTCATGTCTAAAGACTGGCGTCCCACTAACACGAGTTGTTGAATTTGTATGTTAAACTACAAGCGAGCCAGATACAACATAGGGCATTTCTGGATTGTATGTGTGGTGTTTATGTATGAGACACATGCATGCGCACTAAAGTGTAACAAAATAGCAGAAGAAAAGACGTACATAGCTTATTCAGTGACTGAAAATTGCGTGGGCAACATCCGATATATTCTATTCATTGACGTCATATTGGTTTGCTGATTCATAGTCGATACAAAAAGTGGGAAGTGAGCAAATGGAGCCAGGTGTAATATTTTGTGAATCTTTTCATTCGTGTTCCTGGTGTGAAAGGATGCCATCAAATGTTGTTGTCGGCGTATAGTCAATATTTCTTTTCCTGTGTTATGGTAAAATTTATGTGTTTTTTTTTATTTGTTCTCTCGCTTTGAACCAACCTGTCGTAGTGCATTCATGTGCTACTGCTTCTAGTGAACTTATGAGGTATCTGTAATTTAAGTCCCCACATCAATGAGGAGAAGTCAATACTTTAGTACAAATATAGCTATATAGGGGTTGAACCCGCTACCTCGGCATCAGCACACCGAATGTTTAGAAGCGTGCACTCTTAACAATTCGGCCATGCCCGACCTCTTTAATAAGCACATAAAAGCTGTGGAGATTTGTCATATCATCATCATCATCATCATCATCATCATCATCATCATCATCATCATCATCACCATCATCATCATCATCATCATCATCATCATCATCATCATCATCATCATCATCATCATCATGCTCTGTTTTCTAAACCACGTTTTCACTTCACATTCATCTTCAGCATCACTCGCGAAATGTCTCCCGCCAAGATGGGTTTTCAGTGGACTTAGCCCCTAGCGATTTCCCGTAAAGTGTTTTTACCCAACCGTAATGTTGGGTAGAAAAAGTTACGAGGGCGAGTCAATAAGTAAGTCACACAGTTCTGTGGGATGGCAGGTACATGAAAACAATGCTCGCAGTTCTATGCAACCGGTTTGGGTGGACTGATAAAACGATAGGATAAGTGCATCAATGTTGGTGGAAATTATGTTGAGAAATAAAGGACAATGTATGTATAAAAATAAACTGGTTTTGAAGTTGTTATGATTGTTAGTTATTTTTCCACAGCCAATTGTGACTTACTTATTAGCTTACATTAGTAGCTGTATTATGTACGGCTTTCATTAAACTTTTCCAGGCACTAATTATTAGTTACTCTGGCAGTCTATGGTATTCGGAACATTCATCTCAGGAACCAAATCTCTGTTGCTTCCAAGCAATTCATACGGTGTTGGCCCGGGTTTCACAATTCATCGCCATACAACA